>JANHFN010001493.1:105794-119622 GCA_032468175.1 Toxicocalamus goodenoughensis
TTATTAGCAATTTTCTAAGATTATTTCTAATAAAAATATAACAATGCAATTATGTACCTTTACAGAATCCCTTTTCAGATAAATTTTTACCCATTATCCCTAAATAAGTCTTGTCTCTTTACATCTTGCTCTATTTCATTACAGTTTTTTTCCCTCTTTAATTTCTCTCTTCTTCTCTCTACCCTTTTTACCCCCTTTTCCATCTCCCTTTCCCTCTTCTGCATTCCCCTTTTCTGTTGCTTTCTGACTTTGTGTCCTCTTTTCCCATTATTTTTCCCTTTTTTGGTTGCTTTTTTAGATCTTAAATTCTCCATTCCCCCCTTTCCTCTCTCTTCTCCAAGTACAATTACTTGTTCATCAAATATGGCATCTTGTTTGTCCTCTTCTTGTAGTTTCTCATAAGTACAAATCGCCATTTCCAAGAATTGAAAAACGGAGTCCAGAGAGTCCTTCCCCTCCTGTTCTTCTTCTTTAAATTTTATAAATTCCATCTTTAATTCATCAAAGGATAGTGCCATTGTAGAGTTTTTATTTTCTTTTTAAAACAGAGTCATTCAAATATCCCAAAGTTTTCAAAGTCAGCAAACAGTCCAAATACACACAAACTGTTTCTTTTAGCAATTTCTTCCTGGGGTTTGTTACAACTTTTTTTTGCTGGAAATCATCTTATACTTCTGGTTTCTGGCAAAAAATGATCATTCCAGACAATGGTTTCACTTTCAACCACAGCATTTGCTTAATTGCAAAAATTAAGGTGACCTTGTGGGTTCTTCGACTGATTACCATCATGACATATGACAGAAATTTGAGGACTATCTGAATACATTAAGAAAAGTGCAATTTCAAATTTATATTTCTGTTCTAGATACAAACCCTGAACCTTCTCAAGTTCATGAGCTAAAATGCTACAAATATTTTAGAAAATTGATAGGCATGACAACAGAGCATGATGGTCTCAATCTGGCCAATGAGATTCTAAGTTATAAGTAGTGCTTACCTATATTATCCCAAGGAGTGGGTTTTTGGTTTTATATCTGCAGCCAACAGACTGATTTTTGTGGTTGTCTGGATTGCAGCCTACATTGTAGTGAACATAATTGCATTTTAAATTATCATGAAAGCATTTAAAATTCTGTTAAATATATTGATTATTTTTCCTAGTCTTTTTTCATTATTTGTTATCTGTTTCATAAGAATTAACAAAAAAACATTAAGGTTAATGCTCAGATAGAAATTCAAGCCACTCTATTAGCTATTCTTCATCCTTAAATGTCTCTTATTTGGTTTTCCTGTATTTTAAAGCAGAAGAATAACTTTTGACATTGGACAGTTTTTTTAGTGAAAGGAGGAACTAGAATTTATTTATTTTTTTAGAAAAGCTATTGTTGGTCAACAAGAATTTGTCAACTTTCCATCATAGTTGTCATATAGTTTCAATTTGGTTTTGAGACTTGCTGATTAACGATTGGGAAGATTTAAAACAGCAGGATTAGTAAATTGTGTGATTTTGTGATGTTTTCTGGTTTCAGATTCGCTATCATTTGGGTATTAGTAAATACCACTTAGTTTCCCTTTTATGTTCCCAATCATCCTTCCGTCTTTCATCTCCTGATCTAAAGAATGTTCTTCCCACCCAAAATATAAGGTTAATATGTTTGGAATGCTGGCTTCTGAGCTAAGCTGTCAGGCCAGGTGAACCATTCAAAGTGATATAGTACAATTTAGGTGTATCATTTTCCACAGTGCTTGCCCAAGCTTTCATTGCACATTCCATTTAGATAACAAATGCCCAATCCCAAATTCATTTGTTTGGAAGAGGTTTCTGTTGAATTCCATGGAATTTCTATAAAAGTATATCCAAGACTAGTTTCAGGTCACTCACAATTCTTAAAGTGTCGATCTGAACTTCAGAAATGTTTAAAAGGTGACTCTTCTCCAAAATTTTAATTAATACAAATATATTAGTGAATACTAGCAAAGATTAATATTTAATTTCTGCAGAAGATTGCAGCACAATTTACCAAACAGTTTCCCACCAAGATATTTATTTATGTGGTAAAATCTATATATTTTCTAGTTTTTGGTTGATGACAAGAGCCCCTTCAACAGTAGAAAACTATCTGAATAATACTTTAAACTACTTTTTTTAAAAAAGAGCTTGACAGCCAGTAAGCAGTATTATTTCAGGATAAATTTTAAATCTTTGATGCTTTTAAATTGCTTCAATATTATTTTTTCCAGTGGATGTCAGTATTAGAAAGAAAGAATAAAAATAAAACAGATATAAATATAATTCAAATTTTCAGACGTTTAAAATTTAAGCAAGGAAATATGTAAAACTAAAAGTGTGATAGATACAAATTTATGTAAAACATCTTTTCTACACAGAAAGGTATTTTTATTGTGAAAACTTAATATGGTCTATATGAAAACCTTTCCATCATAATGTTTTATATTTCTATATTTACATTTATTTAAATTTGGCATTACTATACTTTGTTTATAGCTTTATGTCCCATAAGGAAAGTGTTTTTTTTCACTACCAGAAGTGATAAGTTAATGAATGTGTTATGCATATGGTATTTTACAAATAAAGAAAATAAAATATTTGGATCTTTACATAGATTAGTTGTTAGAACTGAAAAACATTTGATATAAGATTCATATTTTATCAAATATGGCTATAGAAATTTTATAGATAAAATTTCCTTGAGAGTTTAAATTTTCAATGATTCATAAATACTTTTTACATTTAATAGTAATTAAATAACTTGGTTGAACTAGAAAAACATTAAGTACAGTACAGAAAGAACAGTTATCTGATTCAATATTATATTGAATGAGCCATGGTGGTGCACTGATTAGAATGCAGTACTGCAGGGTATTTCTGCTGACTGCCGGCTACTGGCAATTTGGCAGTTCAAATCTCACTAGGCTCAAGGTTGACTCAGCCTTCCCTCGTTCTGAGGTCAGTAAAATGAGGAGCCAGGTTGTTGGGGGCAATATGCTAATTCTGTAAGCTGTTTAGAGAAGTCTGTAAAAGCCCTATGAAGGGGTATATAAATCTAAGTGCTATTGCTATATCATTTCTTCAACATTTATCATTTTCATCAACTCTAATATTTAAAGTTAGCGTGGATGGCATTAAAAAACTTTTTAGTGAAGCTCCTAAGAAGTATTTTATTAGGGAAAAGGGAAGACAACATAACCCTAACCATATTAGACCTTAATTCAGACCTTACTAATAACATTTTAGCAAGGTAAGCATTACTCAGTACTGGAGCATGTAGAGGGAATAATTTTTATTCTCAAAAGCAACTGTTTCTTGATTATTTGTATTGTTTAATGTTTGTATTAATCACTATAACGATTCATATGATTCAGAGTTTCAGAATGAATTTGAGAGCAATCAACAGCAGTTCCTCAGTTGTTTGGAATGTATACTTTTTCTCCCAGGTTGATCACTTTGAATTTAACAATAGCATTGTTTATTACATGTAGTTCTAAGGCTATGATCTCTGATTCAGAAATAATAGGCATACATAAATGGCTAATTTTTGTGAGATAGTGGAATTTTGTCAATCAGAATACAAAATAAAATCAAAAGAACAATTGGTGGCAGAGGAATATACTGTATTTTTTGCTCCATAAGACACATTCCCCCCACAAAGTGGGTGGAAATGTTGGTGCCGGTCCTTTGGTGAATAGCAGTCAGGCCACAGCGGGGGGTGGGGTGTCTTTTTACAATGCTGACCCCTACCTCTTCTGCCTTTGTAAATGCCTGCCTCTTCTGTCTCTTTTTCGCAGTGCAGGAATCAATAGGCAGAGCTGGCACGTGAGAGGACACCTATCTAATATTTTTTTTCTTGTTTTCCTCCTCTAAACTTAAGTGCGCCTTATGGTCAGGTGTGTCTTATAGTGCAAAAAATATAGTAATTAAAATTGCTAATGGTTTTCTTATTTATAGTTATTAGAAAGATTTAAAGTAAACAAAAGAGTATGCTTTTGAACATTGTAAAACTGAGCTTGAAATAAAATTGTGTACAAATGGTGAATGTGGAATTGCTAAAACATATAAACTTTTATTGAGATTTGAAATAAAAGTAGAAGAAATGAAAGATAGTATGATAAAGTGGGCTAAAAGTTTTTATTATAATATACAGTGCAACAATAGGGAAATATATGGCAGAAAGGATTAAAATTTATACTACATTATAATCTTAAAAGAGAATTTTTATAAAATGCATATGTCACCAGAAAAATTGTCTAGAATGTATAAAGGCACTTCACATTTACATTGGAAATATAAACAACAAAAAGACATATTTTATTGTGTTTGCTGAATGAGGAGGACCTAGAACTGATCCTCAGAGTTCTGGCTGTTGCAGTGACCCTGCTGTCCTGTTATTGAAGTCTGGGCACTTGGTGCCTAGTTCATGGTTCACAGCAAACTGCAGTCATGTGATTGCAGTTTCTATTGTTTTCTGCCAGCTTTCCAAAGGCAAAATCAATGGAGAAGTCAGCAAGAAGTCAGAAGTTGCTCCCACCATTTTTTCACCCCTCTTCCACTCACTGTAGCAAATGTCTGTGGTACTCCCTCCCCCTCCATAGCACCTGCCCAACAACCCAAGCTCTGTAGCAACTCTGCAGTTGCCCCCTCTCTGGCTATATTCTCCCCCACAGCCTGATTTCCTGGGACTTTGGCCCCTGTCCTCATTGAGGTCACGTGAAGTCTTTGCTTAATGCTCCATGTAGTCCTGGGGTTACAACAGCAATCAGGATGGCCACCGCTAAGCAATGTGGTTACATGATTGCCTTTTGCAACTACATCATTTAGGGATGGAAATTCTGGTAACTGAAGACTTCCTGAACAGAGTTCAAATCGGGACTACATATGGTTAGTTGATTAAAACTGAAATGTGATGTATCTGAGGGGGATATCTTGCATATCAAAATATTCCCCTTTATTTTTTTAAAAAAGTCTGAATGCTTCTGCCAGTTATGGAATCAACCACTCTAAAGTCCTTCATTCCAATATGCTACTTTTTGGCTGGGGCGGGGGCGGGAGGTTTCATATGGATTTTTGCATATATTTCCATTTACTTGGATGAAGTTAATGTTCAGAAAAGGAAAGTAAATGCAATGCAAAGAATCTCTGGACTGTTAGATGGGAATTTAATTTTGTTCTCTTTCACAGGTGAAAAGCAACGCCTAAATTATGAACCATCTGGATTTGATCCAGAAGATTCAGATGGGCCGGAAGATGAAGACAATGATAATGAAGATGATGATGAAGACAGCCAAGCGGAATCAGTTTTGTCTGCTACTCCCTCTGTTTCAGCCAGTCCACAGCATCACCCCTCAAGAAATGCTTCTCATGAGGTTTCAAGCGCTGATGAAGAAAGCAGGGTTTTGGACTGTTTTGCTGGGGTTCACACAGACTCTGTGGATGGCCTGCCAAAAGCACTTCTCACAAAAATGACAGTACTTAGTACAGTGCAGTTGGACTGCAGGAACTCAGGGCCACCAGTAGCAGCTATTCCCAGAGAAGCAAAACAGGAAAGCCTGCAAGACAGAGCAACAAGCACAGAGCCTGCTGTGTCTTCAGAAACATTTCATCCATCACCCTGCCATCAAATGTATGTGGATTTCCCAGGTACAAAAGAAGTCTTAAGAAGCACCACTCCTTCTATTAGTACTACAGCAACTTTGAAGGTGAGAGCAAAGGTTTTTTGTTTTTTTTTTAATCCCAGAATTTATTGCAGGGGAAGTAGGCAGTGCTATTATTATGCTTTCAATGGACATAGATATTAACCATGCTGATCTGGGAACTTACAAAAAATGAATCGCTACAAAATTGGAAAATCAGATTGCGTGTTGTGAATCTTTCGTACAATGAAACGTATCAGTTTTATTTTTGAAAATGTTACACTGATATAATTTGCATCCATACTCTAATGACTGAATTGAAGAGAATGGAAGTTACCAAGTAATACTCATCAGATGTTTCCAGTTTTTCTGCCCAACCTAATTGAGGAATTTGAAAATGTAGGATTGAAGAATCCTAGTTTCAATAGTCACATTAAAGTTGTTTTTGTGTAGCCCAGCTGTGGACTTAGATGCATATCACATTCTGGACTTGCTATATTCTACTAGCTGGATGTGAATGATTTTGAATTGGGGAAAATAGTGGATTGTGTCTGTGTGTCCTCATTTGTGTTACGGTTTAAAGCAGAAATCGATTCTTTCTGCAAAATCAGTGCATCAATTAAAACCAATCTGAAATATTCCAAGTACTTTGAGCATCACTGCTATTTATGTCTAAACTTTAGTCTCACCATGGAATGATGTACAGAAGAGGACTAAAGACGAATTTGCCAAACGCTGCAGGCTAAACCCATTTGGTTCCCTGGTTTTCAGAAAGAACTGAAAAACATTTGATATAAGATTCATAGTACTGTAATTAGAATTACAGAAGTTCATTATTTTACTTATTTTGTGACAGTATTAATAAT
Source organism: Toxicocalamus goodenoughensis (assembly GCA_032468175.1). Classification (NCBI taxonomy): domain Eukaryota; kingdom Metazoa; phylum Chordata; class Lepidosauria; order Squamata; family Elapidae; genus Toxicocalamus; species Toxicocalamus goodenoughensis. The sequence continues at coordinate 112,310 of JANHFN010001493.1, forward strand.
AGCAAACTTCCATGTTTAGTTCTCTGGAATGCTTTCTAGTCCGGCTTTACATCAGATTTGGTTATTGTGAACTGAGGATCTGGCCACTATGTTGGATGAATTGTCAGCTAGTATTTCTTGACTTTCATGCATTTTGGAATTTAACAGCATTTTGAAAGAGATTAACTCACTCAACTGACCTAGACATGTGTTTTGCTGTCCTCTTCAAGATAACAAATCTTGGAGGTCCTTCTTAAGAAGCCTTCTTCTGACTGTGATTACAAAAAATAAATCTGTCAGTTGGTTGCTGTTGTCCATTTTAGCAAGATGCTTTAAAACAAGGCCATATCCTATATTTGTATACAATTCAATGTTACCACCTTTAATATATCCTTCATGGCACAGAGCCAATTTATTTCTCAGATAGATTTTATCCATCAGCCAGAATTGATGAATTCCAAATCCCCTCAATTAAACAATGTTATCCATTGGGATCCAGGAACAGGACCTCACTGTTGTGGTGCTACACTCTTTGAATGAAATTTCTCAAGAGATCTATGTAGTTCCCACCCTGATGATGTTTTACAACTTGGCTGTTCTCCAAGGCCTTAGGGGTAGGGGGTGGTCGTAGAGGACATTCATGGAGTGTGGCTTACCTGGACAGAGATGGACATTTTCATATTGTTTTCTATTTTTGTTAAATTAAGCTGCCCAGAGTTATTCTGAAGTCAGGTTACCTCTAAATTTAATAGAATTGTTGTCATTAGTATTATTATTGTTTAAATTATTTTCTGAGCCCTATTTAGCCTGATCTTAACATTAAAATGTTTATTTTCAGTTTGGATATCATTGGGCGGTTCTTCTGCTCAATTCCATGGCACTTTCCACCTTGGATGTGCAGTTGCCTGTAGAGAAACCAACTTCATTTAAATTACCTCAGCAGAGAAGATTTAATTAAAGTGCTCATGTTGTGATTGTTTTGGTTTCTGAATGCCTGAACAGTGCTACAATCTTGACACAGGTTGTCACTGGTACCATTGGAAATATCATAAGATTATTTTTAATACCACCTACAAGGCCATATTGCCTGGATAATTCTTCAGAAAAATAATTTGTCCTGATTAATGTAACTTTTTCACTAAGAATTTTGAATATTGAGAGCTTTAAATAGAGTTCAGTCATGTATCAATTGTAGAAACAGGAGAGGATATTTTGGGATTCTCAAAATTAATTTGAAATCAAATGACCAGGAACTCCACCCTTGTTTTTTATCTAAAACATTGAAGAACTGAAACTTAGGTCTCACAACTAGATCAAATTGTATGCATTTCAGCCTAAGATGCATATTTCAGTATTATTACCGTAACTGCTTTTCTCATGCTTTCTCTTTTCTTGTGCAGAGCACAACTTCTATTAGACTTCCTTCTGCACCCATAGACCAGAGTACACAAACTACAATTGCTGTTTCTTCAGTGGCATCCCCTTTTGCAGAGACGCAAGAGCAAAAGCATGGAGAACACCAACCAACCATGAAATTAGGACCTCCCCAGACTCATCTGTTCAGCCACCTCCCCTTGCATTCTCAACAACAAACCAAGAGTCCCTATGGAGTGGTTCCAGTGGGGGGGATCCACGTGGTACCTGCTGGCTTAGCCACCTACTCTACTTTTCTACCCATTCCAGCTGGGCCAGTGCAGCTCACTATTCCTGCTGTCAGCGTGATCCACAGAACTACAAGTGCTCGTGGCAATCCAGCCTGTGCAGTCTCCGGCACTGCAAATCACCTTGGTATGGCAGAAGTGAACAGCATGGTTCCCTGTATCCCAATAGGCCAAATTAATGTGCCAAGCATCCAGAGTTTGAGTGCACCAACCCTGCAGCCTCTTCCATCCCTGAGCATGGAAACGGTGAATATCTTAGGCCTGGCTGGCACCGGCCTAGCACCACAGTTACACCATTCGGGATTAACGCTCAATGCCGTAGGGTTACAAGTATTGACTGCAAACCCTTCCTCTCAGCGCACGTCTAGTCCTCAGGCACACATTCCGGGCCTGCAAATATTAAACATAGCACTGCCAACTTTAGCTCCTCCGGTGAGCCCTAAGACTACAGATGATCAGGGGATTGTAGAATCACCAGCCTCCAGAAACAACACTTGTGAAACGTTCCAAGACCAGGGTTCTGGAAGCTTAGCTACTCCGGACCCAGCTCAGATTGGCAGTGCTCCATCTTCTCAGAAGGCACCGGCCGACAAGCGGTACAGCATCAAAAATCGATTGGAAATGGGCCCTGCAAGGGACTATCGACGGCGTGATATCCCGGATAATCCGGACTCTGAAAGTTCTGACTCGGAGAGTCCCAAAAAACCAAAGTGCAATATTAGTGCTGTTCGGGTGGGACAGCCTTCCGGGTCAGAGCCTCCTGCAAAAGTGAATTCAGACATTTTATCCAGTTCTCCCGGACATCAGATGGTCCCTCAGGGTAAAGAATTCCATCGGCCAAAAAGGCTGCCAAAGGTCGACTTGAGCGATGGCAGCAGTGATGATGAGGACAGACTAGTAATTGCAACCTAGGGTGTTTTGGTTTCATGTTGGGTTGTGTGTGGGGTTACGGGTGTTTTGTTTTGTATGTATGTTTTTTTTTAAGTAACACTTACTAGGTTTCTTTGCAAACCTCCCTTTTACTTAAAGCACATATTTTCTGACACAAACTCATTACTAATCTTCGTGCAATCATGAACTCTTGACCAATAATTGTTGTTTCTTGTTTGCTCCGGCCATTTTTTTTGTACATGTTGTATAGACAATTGTGCCTTTTTTGTGTTTTATGTTTAGAAAACTGTACAGATTGTCAAAATTATATATTATATGTACATTAAACCTGAGTAGTTACTTTTGTTTCGTAAGTAAAAAAAAATCTTATGTCAAATGAAATGATTAAATTATATGTTGCACTGTTAAATGTAGATTTTTATGGCTGTGGGGCGAAGTTTGTATGTACAGATTCAGTTATGTACAACTCCATATTTATTGTACCCATATTAGTCGGGGGGAGGGGAAAAATCTGTCCATTTTTCTCATGTATGACATTAGCTTTACACTTAAAACAAAAATCCCATATCTGTGTTATTGAACTATTTCAGTAAAATTTTTGTTTACTGACTTTACTACTGGCTTAAGTTGTACCTCTTTCTAAATGAACCAACAAGAAAAACCAACTCTGTTCTGTGAGGATGATGATAATGATAAAAACATTAAAATTGTAAATACATTGCTAATAACTTCTCCCTTGTTCCTCTCTATCCTATCCAATTAGTTTCTTAGAAGAGTTACTGGGAAAGTGATATATTTCTTTGTTTAGCAGTATTGTAAAGAGAAATTCCAGAATGCAGAGTGGTGTTTTTTTTTTTGTTTCAATAGATTTTTTTTATATTCTCAAAAAAAAACACTTTTTTTTTGTTAAAGTCCTTTATTAAAAGGAAAAAAAAACGAAGGAAGGCTCATGCTATTTCTTGTTAAGTTTGGCTGCTTTATTAAAGTCAGACTCACAAAAATAAATATAGTTACCTAAAGTTGTGACAATGGTAAACCCTTCAGGCTACTTTTCATTTTTAATGAAAAGCAAGCATAAAGCCTTATTTTATGCAAATGTAATATTGAAAAAAAGGTACTTCTGTTGTTTCCATTTTTAACCAAGTTCAGATTTAAATGCTAGAGAAACTGTTCATTTATGTTATAGGTTTAAGTTATACTTGTTCTGGAGCTGTTTTGCATATGGTGAAGGTTTTAAAGCAGGGGTCCCCAACCCCCAGGCTATGAACCAGCACTGGTCCATGGCCTGCCAGTAACCAGTCCGTATATGTGAATGCCTTAGCAGGCATGGGATCCAGGCAGCACACGAAACCAAGCCCCCCCAGTCCATGGAAAAACTGTTCTCCCTGGTGTCCAAAAGTTTGAGGGCCACTGTTTTAGAGTATATATTTAAAACAGATGTGTTTCCTTCAGTAAGGCAAGACAGCAAGTAACATGGGTGTCATTTGTCTCTTATCTTTGAAGGACTGACAGTGTTGAATCATACAACAGATATATATATAGGGAGGAAAAAAGCTGCGAGGAATCACACCCTATACAAGCCTAGTTCATACTAGATATGAGAAGGAAGATGTAATATTTAAAGGCTATTTAAATATTCATTATATAAACATTAACAAGAATGTTAATATATAAACATTCTTAATACTAAGGAGAGGAAGGGAAAGAATGAGCAATTTCCCACTCAATTCTAGACTTTATTTGCCTTAGAATGCACAATTCCTGGTCACATATCCTGGAAAAGAAAAGAAAAGAACTTCACCATTGCTTGCTGAAAATAATATCCCTTGCATTATTAAGATGACAAGAAGCAGATTATATGCACATATATAAGCTACTGGATGTTTCATAGATGTTGATTAACATCGTACATTCTTAATATGATAGCACAGAATAAGCTTGACTAGAGGAAGAAATATATGGCAATAACAATGCAAACGTCTCAGTGGAAAACAGTCTAATCTGCTGTTTCATATGATGTTAGTGGATTATGTGAACGCTTGTATTACCTTTCACCACTGAGCAGATTTTCAAAATCCTGCAAGAGATTGAACATAAAGTCACTTGATTTTCTTGCCAGACTTTCTTGAAATGTTGCTGAAAGTAGTTTAGGATGCAGAGATCTAATGTTGGATAGAAGCTGTAAGGGAATCATGCTGGAGATCAAGACACTTAATATCCAGATAAACCTATATTTAACAATATGAAAGGAGGCTTCGTTAGCAAGGACCATTAGATCACTGTGGTTTATCCCTACAGAATACTATTCTACCCACTTTAAGATTCCCCTGAAGCCAACGAAACAACTCTGCATTCCTGAAGTTAAGTCAGTGAAGCAAAACCTTGCATTGAGATGAGTTAATTAACCAGGCATGCTTAGCTTTATTTTGTAAGACAAGGTTTGTTTTGCCCAAAGAGGTCAAATGTTAAAACAGGCTTGTTTGATTTGCCACCAAACTGTTAAAAAGGTTTCTTGCGTCCAGAAAAAAGCTGCTCTTGACATAAGGTCTGACTTAAACACTGTGGTGAGCAATTTTATGAAAATGATTATATTATAGTTGCCTGCCTGCTGAGTTTTGTGTTGGTTTTGAACTGTAAGGTTTACAATGCCATCTGCTGAAATTGAAAAGTAATTCAGTGTTTTCCCAAGGAAACTGGATTTGTCCATTTCCTTTTCTATTACCATGGCTGAATAGGAAAATGAAACTAGATCTTCCTAGCCCAACATCTTCTGTAGAGTTACAACAGTTCTCCAGACTATCTGGTGTCATTCAACAAAATTTTCTCCTGAGCAAATGTTTACTAAAGGAGTGCTGTAAGTAGGCATTTTTATGAAAATTTATTCTTTTTAATAAAATTCTCTGTAAACTCCACAGTCAAACGAATCCAGAATCCCACTACGGATTTAATGAATTGCAAGCTGAGGCATTTAAATTTCTGGAATATGATTATGAGGGTTTTTTTCAAAGAAGATATCCCAGTCAGAAACAATAATATGATGCAAAATTGGGATCTGTTTTCTTGAGTATGATTAAGAAATTTTCCCATCAGGAATTATTTAGAAATCAATAGACATGTCAGTTTTTCCAATCTCAACCAATAATTATCTTAAGTCATAAGGGATTGCCTATGAATATAATCAGATTTATTGTGGAAGCCTGTAGAAGTCCTAATGTTTATATCAGGGGTGTTAAACTCACGTCCCACAGGCCAGAAGTATCATGCGCTGGCCACGCCCATGCCCAGTTTAGCAAAGGGGAGGAAAGCCGTGATATATCATGTGACAATGCCGTGATGATGCGAGTTTGGCACCCCTGGTTTATATAATAAGCTAGCCACGGTGGCGCAGTGGTTAGGATGCAGTACTGCAGGCTACTTCTGCCTGCCGGCTGCCTGCAATTTGGCAGTTCGAATCCCACCAGGCTCAAGGTGGACTCAGCCTTCCATCCTTTCGAGGTGGGTAAAATGAGGACCCAGATTGTTTGGGGCAGTATGCTGACTCTGTAAACTGTTTAGAGAGGGTTGTAAAGTACTGTGGAGCAGTATATAAGTGCTATTGCTATTGCTAGCTCTGTTTCTCTTAAATTAAAGATATTTCCACAAGTTTTTTGATGCCATTCTCTCAAACCACCACAATCCTGCATTCTTACACTGCTGAGTCAATTTACTTCCATTTTTAAAAGATGGAGTTTAAGAGGAGTTAGAATTCTCTCCTCGTCCCAGTGAGTCATCTCTCTCATTTCACCATAAATGTGCAACTTCTATCACAGCTGGCTTTAGTAGAGCAGACAAGAGTTTCGTGTATTTTTTTCACCTTATTGCAAGGACTGAGATGTATTAAAAGCATCAAAAAGGCACTTTTCAAAGAAAGGGACATTGCGTTGGTTGGAGCATCCTTGTTTATATTCTTCCAACTCATCAGTTGAATATTTTCTGTAAGATGAAGTTGATGGCACTGGTAAGTCTGCCAGTAAGTGTGGCAAGTATGAATATGGCCATTTATTCTCAGCTGGAATGGTGAATTGACTAAGTTGGGAGTTGTGTAAGCCCAGTTTCCATCCCCTTGCCCCATAAATGGTGACTTAATAGGAACCTAATCATACAATATGAAGAGGAAGAAAGTGTCAAAGTCTGCAAGCAGGCCAAATTATCTCATGCCCTGTTTTTTTCATACCATATTTGGAGAAAGGATAAGATTGCATCTGGGACAGAAAAAGTCACCCACCCTTTTCTAACATAGCAACTCCCTCAGATGATTCCTCTTTCCATGCATAGTAGCATTAAAAAAAAAACCTTTGGTTTGAAATTAGGTTCGTTGATTACAAACCAATGTGCATAAAGTTTCTATGTGTGTAAGGTTGCCTTTCACAACTGGCACCTCCCAAATGAGTTAGGATGTAGAATGTTTAGAAGGGTGATGTTTACACATCTGGAAGGTGCCAGGTTGAGGCATGCCGACCTTGGGGCTGAAATCTATGCTCTCCTGACTCCATTCAATGCACCATTCGTTAATTCATTCAAATTACACTTGAGCTGAAGAAATTATCCAAGATAGTTAATAGTAATAATAAAAAGAAGAAGATAATTAATGCAGCAGTAAAATAGAATGACAGAGTTGGAAGGGACCCTGGAGGTCCAACTCCCTGCTTAGGCAAGAGACCCTATACCAGGGGTCTTCAAACTTGACAGCTTTAAGACTTGTGGACTTCAACTCCCAGAATTCCTCCTCCAGTCATGTCAGCT
>JANHFN010001493.1:119722-130603 GCA_032468175.1 Toxicocalamus goodenoughensis
CTTACCTGAGTTCGGTCGGATTCAGAACGGCTAGCCCTCCAACTACTCTCTAGGCATCTCTTCCGGCGTTTCATCACAAAACAATAGTCTTTTTGTCTCTTACTTTAATCAATTTCTAATAAGCTGAATTAAGAAATAGGGCTACTACTTGGCTTTCTATAGTCTTCCTCCTCTTCATTTATAAAGGGGTAGCAATAGAAGGAGGACAGGAGAAAAAGGAAATACAAGTGTCAGGAATTCTGGAAATAGTGGAGAAGAAAAGCTTGCTAACAGAGTACATTGAAAATGAACAAGATTTATTCCCTTGTCACATAACAGATCCTTCCCAAACAGCTTATCTCAAAGCTAACTGGAAAAGTTTTTTTTAAAATTCCTATACAAAGGTTATTAGCAGAAAAAACAAAATAACACCCCCCCCACCTTCAAGTAAACTCTTTGTTATGTAGAATACCATTGTAGCTCTGCCATTTCTTTCCTTTCAGACATGTGTTCTGAGTGATTTACAGACATGTTTCAAGGACAAAATTAATCAGTATACCACAAGGAAACAAGGAGAAAATAAAATCTCATCCCCTGATTCTAGTGAAAGATATGCAAATAATGTCAGGTTTGTGGGTTTCCTAATGTTTTTATTTTGCATTCCCATTCTACATGGTCTGATTAAGGCTGCATTTTCTGTATATAGTCACACACACAAGTGTATGTATGTTTACCTGTATCCGAGTAAAAGTTTATGCTAACATTCCATTTTTTTTCTTATGCTTTTAGCAGACTGTTAAAAAAAAGCAAAAGAGCAAAATGCAGAATTAAAATTCGTATTCTCGAAAGATGTCTACATTTAGTGTAATATCATAATGTCTAGCAGCTTTGTGCTTCTCCTTTGTACCTAATATTAGACATTTTGGGATAGGAACAGAAAGTTTTATGAATAAGATATCTAAGATTTGGTGGTAAAAGCACTTGCTAAAAACATATTTAATATTAAAATGTACTCTAAAATGTACTTAAAAATGAATTTAAAAACTATGTTGCCTGTCAGTTGCTTAACATTTAAGGGCATTTTGACTATTGAAAAACCATTGATATGCCATTGATCTGCCCTAATTCTTTTATCATATTTTTTTAAAATCAGAGATGAAATGAAGATGATTTGTGATTCATCCAAACAGGAGGATGCAACAGAGGTTGTTTATGGATTAATTAAAGAACTATCTAATCTCAAGTAAGAATATATTTGTTATAAAACACATGAAAGAGTTTAAATACAGTAGGCAGGCATCTTCATAATATCCATAGCATGGAAGGGACTGGTTCTTTTTACCAAAGGTTCCAGATTTATCACTTCAAATGTTTTTGAAATGAGTCCAACAGACAAATGAAATTATGTCATATGACCACAGGTTTTCCACTCTTGACCTAAATATCCTTATCTACTAACTGCCTTGTTTAGCAACCATTTAAAAATATGAACAACAGGTTACATAAGTAATAGCTTGCACTCACATTAAATTTCCCACCCGACAAATCAGTAGAGACAAACCAATTCCCAGGGAGGACTTATTAAAAATCAAAATGCATTGCCAATTGTTGGAAGAAATATCCAAGTGGGGAAAAAGACACTGGAAACATGGAGGCTGTTTGGAAGGTTTAATATCAGGACCACATGGCTTGGAGCTCCAGAGTGAAAAGGAAGATCACATGCTTCAAAGTGAAGGAGGAGATCAAAAAAGAACTGAGGTGCTGAGAGTGCCTGGGTTTTATACCCTCTGTTGGGATTTGAATTTGAGCTTGTATTCTGATTGGTTGTCAGCCCCCCATGGGGCCATGCAGGGGCAACTCTATAGGCTGTCCTGAGTTCCAGGCTTGGTTGAGCCGTACTGTATGATTATGCCCTTAAAAGGGCTTTTGGCAATTGCTATAGCTTTATCTGGAGATTTTTGTTATGTAAAGTATTCTGGCCCAGGCCTTAATGGCCCACCCATTAACAAAGGTAGGGGTGAGTTTCTGCTTCTGAGTTGAGTTTCTGCTTCTGAGTTTCTACTCTTTTTAGGGGAAATATTCTGCCTTTTAATATTTCTTAGGATATTTGAATTTTCTAAGAGAGGTGTGGGTGCTAACTTCGTACAAACCCAACACCAGTGCATTGTATATCCTGAAGAAGATGGCTCCTCTGGTACTGATAATCCTATATATGCTTATTCAGATGTTAATGCATTAAATTCAATGGGAATTACTCCCAGGTGAGTGGAATATAGGAGTGCAGTTTAATTTGCAACTTCATCTTCTTTGCAAGAGCTAATCTGTAACGATAAGGAGATACTTTCATTAAGAGTTTGAATCCGAAATAGTTTGAGATAGTATGGCTGATTTGAATGCTCACAAGTGAGAGAGTTGTATCTAAGTTACAGATATGTCCTTATTTAGTATAAATGCTAATAATCCACCTGGCTCATTTCCAGAAAAAAATCTATTTAGTACACAGCAAATCTAATGAGTCATTAAAAAGCAAAATTCAAAGGAAAATAATTAATCTTAATATGGCAATGTCGTTCTCTCAGAACAAAAAGCTCCAGGTTTTAGAAAACGGCCTTATCCAAAAGCTTTTACCTACACACACACACACTATACATCTTACCTTCAATATTGTAGCTATGATAGCTTTCACCCCACATCCAGTGTCCACATGCAATCTGAGCATTTATAGCAGGGATATCTAACCTTGGAGACTTTAAGACTTGTGCTGAGGAAGTGTGGGAGTTGAAGTCCACAAGTCTTAAAATTGCCAAGGCTTTGACATTCATGATTTCTAGAGTGAACGAGCCTTTGCGAAGACATTTATTTACAAATGACCCTATAGGCATGAAACAGGACTCTTCTTTTTTATTCCTATGGAAGTTGTTAACTATGCCTCTGCTTTAGATGTTTGTGTTGTATGAAAGATACTGCAATATATCTGTTAGATGGAGAAACCTAGTTTCAATAGATTTATATTACACCTAACAGAAATGTGCTGGTATATTTCAGATGCAGTGAAAGTCATGAGATAAAATAGCTATTACAAATCCTTTTACATTTTCACTGACCTATTGAAGATAAAGACTTTATTTACTGTCATGTTCACATGGATTCACATACCCTACTAAACCATAGCATGGTGGTTCCTATTTAGCTTAGTGCAAAATGTGGGAACATTGATATTGTGATTCTTAAACTATGGCTTATGGCTTAGTGTTATTTGTAAACTAGTGTTAAACTAAACTAACATATTTGAGTCATACTTATTAAGTCATATTCAAGCTTAATATAATCTATGAACCAAAATATATGATAACACGGATAAATATGTGTATATTTTGGTGTAGCTTTTTCTGCTGGCCAAACTCCATTTTTCAGTACATACTGTAGGTGCTTGGAAGCAAGTTGGAGTTTTGCAAGCTGGAGCCATTTTGGAGGCTTCAGGGTTGCCACTATCTTTATATCTTAGCAAGGTGAAGATCACTGATCTGGATGGAATTTTGTTCAAACCTGGAACATATGCAGCTTTTATCTAATCATCCATTTCCAGTCTAAACACACACCTCAGAGTCAAATTGGTGTAATGGTAAAGTGCAAAGGGGACAGAACCATGTATGATGCCCTCAACTCCATGAAGGATAGGAAAGGTGCGCCTATAATCAATAAATCAATGAGAATTCCTGCACAGTGACAGATACCTCTGGAATTGTTGGAAGGGAAAATATATTGTCTAGGAGGAACCCTAAAACAACCTGTCTCATTGCGTTGTTGCTGTCTCAGTAACACTTTGTATAAAATAATCCTCCTACCTAGTCCTTCTAGTAAAAATAATAGTATCGCCTCCTCTCTCCAACACAAAGCTCATGAGAGCTGTATAACCTTTTCCTCTTTTATTTTTAGAATGCTCCTTTGAGATAGCCTAGACTGGAAGATTGCTGTGGTTCATACAACAGGAAGCCATTAAGCCTAGTGCTGTTGGTCTGCTTTCAACTTGACATGACCTCTCTCATTAGTATTTAGGATTATATACAAACCAAGCCATTATGCTTTGTTCAACAGACTTGTTTTAAAAAACTCTTGCCTTGGTAAAACTCAGTGTTTCCGCCGCTTAGAATCTCCTAATGATCCTCATTGCTCAGTGGAAATTTAAAAGTTCTATTCCCGGTGCTCTAAAATTGATTGTGTCTTCAAGTTGTGTTGACTCCTTTGGCTCAATTACCCTGTGGGAAGTTAGCACCCACCCCTCTCCTAGAAAAATGAAACATCCTAGGAAATATTAAAAAGGCAGAATATTTCCCCTAAAAAGAGTAGAAACTCAGAAGCAGAAACTCAGCCCCCCCCTTTGCTAATGGGCCATTATTCTGGCCTAGGCCAGCCTATTTTACATAACAAAGATCTCCAGTTAAAACTATAGCCCTTTCAGTGCATCATCCAGCATGGTTGCCCCTGCATGGCCCCATGGGAGTCTGGCAACCAATCAGAATACAAGCTCAAATTCAAATCCCAACAGAGGGTTTAAAACCCAGGCACACTCAGCCTATCAGCCCTTCTTTTTTTCCCCTTCATATTGAAGCATGTGATTGTTCTTTTCACTTTGGAGCTCCAATTAATCAATTCTTTAATTGTCCACAATTAAACCATCATTCCAAGCAGTCACCATATTTCCAGTGTCTTTCTTCCCCACTTGGAACTGAACCAGAAGGCTATTTCTTCCAACAATCTCACCTATTATTTACTTTTATATGGAGAGAGAAGGAAGGCTGGATTTTTGTTCCACTATTAAAATCACTGCAAAAAAAATATATCGATGACTACTATTAAACTCTAGCTTGTATTTTACTCCATTCCAGGTTTTTTTTTTAAATCATAAAAATGTAGAGTGCAGCACCATCTTGTGGCTTGATTCTTCTACTAAAGCAATATATTGCTAGGGAAGAATCGGTTTTTTCAAGCGAACAACCATGGCTTTAAAACAACTCATATTTGGGATCAGCTGTAAAACAATGTGAAACAAGATATGGAGGGATATGTATTTCTCATATCATCATAACTGTCCATTCAGGAGGAAGACAGACACTAGCATTCATTCCCAGATAAAGAAGTAATTTTTCCCAATGTGATACTCCCAACCCCCAGCAACTGAATGCATTTCCTATCTTCTTTTCTTGAATCCTACAATTTGAAGAACCTAAAACAAAGGCTTGTCATCAAGGCAAGGAAGATCTGAAGAAGAAGCATGCCTACCGTCCTGTTGCTAAGTAGATCTAGATTTGGGAATATTGTGAGAATATAGACATTCAGTAAAATGGAACAGACTATGAATAGAAATAGTTTAAAAGACAAAACAACAACAACAGCAACATTGTAATGTAATCCAAACCACTCAGACCCAACACAATACCAAGGGGAACAAGTTGGTCCACTCTCAGAAGTTGTGTTTCAATGGAAGACAGCATGTGAGTTATCAAGATGTCATCTTGAACTCAACTATGGAAGAATGACAAGGTGCCAATCAATGCAATCTCCATTGCAATGTGAAGGTTCAAAGATCCTACCTGAAAAAAGCCACATTTAATATTTGGTCTCCAGGCAGGGCCAACACCCCACATCATTTTTTCATGACATATGACATTCCTTTCCCCAAATAGATCCAAACACAATTGCTGTTTGACAGATAAATAGGGTAGAATATTTTCTGTTTTCAGGATGGCCACTAATCAGCCATAGAGTTTTAAATATAGAAAAAATAGGTTTTGAAAACTTCAATCATACAGAGGGCTATTACCATTATTACTGCAAAAATATAGTATTATATAGCATGTAATACAGTATAGTGCCTACTGTATTGGTTTACATTTTCTTCCAAATTCATTATTGCATGCCCACTCACTATGCAGGTTCAGAATTGTGGTTGTTTACCATTTCACAATTTTGTAGGAAAATGAATGTATTTTTACAAAACCCTTCCCTCAGGACATCTAGAAGCAAAATCTAGGCATTCATTCTTTGCTGATTTGATCTGATTCTGGCTGAATGGATGCTTCCCTCTTTCAATAGTGCCACTTCTTTAATCACAACTCTAGATGGAGAGTTGCTCAGGTCCTTTCAAGTTTTGAATTCCTTTAATATATATGGCAACAAATCTAAAACAGGCAACAAAGCCAAAACTCATTCTATTTGATAGCTCATTCAAACTCATTACCAAATGAATCTGATTAAGGCAGCGGACAGGAGCAAAGTAATAAAGAAAATAACTAGGACGATTTGGGGAATGTGTTATGTGCCATGTTGATGAATCCAACATCACTGTACAACAATCAAGTCCTCAGGGATATTGGCTTGTAGCTTATATCCTGGATTCATAATATTTGCTTCAGTCTGCATAATATAATTAGCCAAACAAATTGAAAGACCTAGTTATTGCATTTGTACAATGTGCAGAATTTGGATAGCATTGAATTGTTTGTTTGTTTCCCTCTTAGCATCTTGCTTGAATGCAGTCTGTCTGATTAATTGTTCAGTGTTTTTCGCAAACTCAGAAAACATCAACAGGCTAAGCGTCTTGTGTGGACATAGCCTATCTTTCTGCTTTCACAGGACCTTCTTCACCAGAATGAGCAGCTTCCTCCAGCAATGATGGAGAAATTACAGGTAATCTTATCTGCTAGACACCAATTCAGCAGCATTGGAAAGCTCAGCGATTTTTATTTCTAAAACCAGGTTGGAAATGGGCAAATGAAATATGTACACCTCCCAGCCCATCGAGCCCCATGGGTAGAATGGTTCAAGAGCCCAATCGTTTTCTCGTTTTCTCTCTCTCTCATCTGTGGTCCTAAAGGAATGCAGCTGGATTTCGAGATATCATCCAGGAATGCATGTGTGGGAAGAAACATCCTCATTGGCAAGCAAACACAATATTATATCTGGATATTTTTTTAAAAAAGTTTGAGCAGATACATTCATAACAACATGTTTTATCAGTGCATTCATATGTCTTACAGGAGTGGGGAGCCCTTGAAAATGCACTTCCTTTTTTTCCTTTTATTATTACTTTTTCCAGTAGAATTTGTATCTGGTGACCATTTAAGCATCACCAGAAGAGAATCAGTAGAAACTAGAGCAAGTGTTTCCCAAAAACAATGTAAGCTACATTATAGGTATACATGGACATATGGATGTAATTCCATAATCTAAATAGAACTGTACTCTGGCTATATCCATAGTCAGTTGGATTAAGACTGTTAGAGGTGAGCAGCAGTTCAGTTCAAAACCTAAGTGATTGCTGTGGGCGTGGTGAACAGCACGATTTCTATTTTTCCTTATTATAGTTCTGAACTTTTAAATTGGCCTTGGCTGGGACAGCCTTTCAGACAGTAGAATAGGGGTGTCCAATCTTGGCAACTTTAAGGCTCATGGACTTCAATTCCTAGAATTCTCCAATTCATGTTGAGGAATTCTAGAAGTGGAATTCCACAAGTCTTAAGGTTGGCAAGCTTGGACATCCCTGCAGTAGACCATCTTATGTAAAATATGTCACAAACTCCCTTAGACCACAAACCAGTAGTATCATACCATGGAACAGAATGGAACATACTCCTTAGTAAACATGTCTAGGGTCACATTGTTAGCCCCTCAGCATGCCTACTTGTTAATTTTTAACAATGAAAACATGAGTTAAAAATTGTATTTTCTGTTTTTGCTGGCAGAGGCACTGCGGGACGGTCCTTCCCTGGGTGGCCCCATGGGCCAGATCTAAGCACCCCATGGACTGGATGCGACCCACAGGCCTTCAGTTTGACACCCTTGGTCTAGCCTATTGAAATCCTATGTGCTCATGATGATACTGAACCTATTATCTCATGTATTATTGTACTGTTTATAAGATTAGAAAGCATCACACTTCTCTATTTCTAGGAAGGACTTAGGAGACCTACTGCTCTTATTAAGAGACCAATACCCAGAAAAAAACAGGAAAATTGAAGAAATTGTGCCAAAATATACTTAATGTGAGCTTTCTCTGTGTACTCTCTCTATATGTTTGTGTGTGTGTGTGTGTGTGTGTGTGTATGTTTCTGTGTGTATATATACACACAGATTCTATAAGTGTCATTTCTCTGGCTTTTTTTTGTACTGATGAATGATGATAATCACTTAATTACTAAATGCATTTTTAAAAATGTGTCAGTCGTCTTTTTACTCTAGTGAGCATTGGATAATTTGCCATCTCAGTTGAATGCTAATACCACAATAATGAAAAACTTCATGCTTCGTCCTGCATCATTAGGAGAAGATTCAGTAGATATAAAGAACAGAAAATTTCCCCCTTCTGCACAATTCATAGCTTGCCTTTGCATCCCACACTGAATCACAAGTTGGCCTGCTGCATTTTAGCCTAGTGCATATATTTAAGCCACGCAATAAATATATGATTCCCATATGATTTTGCAAAATCAGAACATTGGGTTGAATAACTCATGGGCAAGTATGTTGTGCAGAATTACAATTACAAAACCACCTTTGATTTAGATGCTGGTTTGCTGTTTTATTAATATAGTTCAATGACATTCCAGATTTGTTATAATTTGCAATAGAATTTTTCTGTACAACTATGAACATTACAAGTACAACATTACACTGCCCTGAGTGTAATCATCTAGGAAAGGAAAGTGTAAATTAGAAAACGGAGCACTGAGGCTGTGATATTCCCGTGATTTATTGGATAAGTGTCCACAAATATGCCTGAAATAAGAAATTTCCCCCTTCTTGCAACTTTTAAATTAGGACTTCTTCAACCTTGGAAGAATGCAGTGGGAAGGCAGGGCATGACATGGAAGTTCTCTGATGTGGTTGAGTGCCCAGATTCGGTGGTGAGCTTTACACACCCCTTTCCAGCAGGTGACCCAAACTCCTCCAGTGTTGAAGCAAGGTGCCAGAGCTTCCAGAACTGTCAGTTCGAATCACTTCTCAAACAATGCCCACCATTGGAGCCCTAGGCCTAACAATTCCAAACCCAGCCTTACAATGGCGCTTCCCAGTTAAAATCCGCCTGTCTGCAGAAAGCAAATTGCAGTGCTAATTAACTGTTAATGCCTGCAGATGTTTGATGTTTAAGAATATATGTTTTGTGGTCTGCAACAAAAGATGAACAGGGGCTGCAGAGAGGGCTTCAAAGACCCACTAATCCCTCACAGAGGTGGCTCCCAGGAACAAAAGGTGTGTGGGGCTTCAGTGAAGGGCTGAATGATGGAGATCCCTTATCTCTGACACCAGTTCTGAATGATCAGGCTTCTAATTATGGGACTGTAATGTCCTCTGGCTCAATAGGATGAAAGAACCAGAGAGATCAAACCTTCCTAGATAGGGTGGAACCTTTTGAGTTCAACTCACAGAAAGACACAGAGAAATCTATAACACAAAACATAGATATTAAAAGACTTTCCAGAATCACAAAAGTCATTCTGCTCCAAAGGTACATATGCAAATATACACAATTATACCTAATAAAGAAGGATTTTGATTTTACTGTGAACTATCACTTCCTTCCTATTTAAACTATTTATTAGGGTTGTTGTGGGACCAAAAGTGGACGGCTGGATGTATGTTTCCTAAATTCCTTAAATATAATAATAGGCTGTACACTCAATAGCGGAAAAACAAAAGGATAGAATGTCATGAAAATGTGAATTTCTTCACTACATATCCATGTTCCACCACTCCCACCCAAAAAAAGTCTATGGCATTTTTAGGATTAATACTGGAAGGGTGAAAAATATGAAGTGGTCTCTCTATCTTGAACAAAGGTTTGCTGGGCAAAGAAAGCTTTTGGTTGTTGGAAGAAATATCCTTCTGGCTCAGTTCCAAGTGGGGAAAAAGACACTGGAAACATGGAGGCTGTTTGGAAGGTTTAATGGTGGACAGGACCTCATGGCCTGGAGCTCCAGAGTGAAAAGGAAGGATGATCACATGCTTCAAGGTGTAGGAAGAGATCAAGAAAAAGGCTGATATGCTGAGAGTGCCTGGGTTGTATAACCTTTGTTGGGATTTGAATTGGAGCTTGTATTCTGATTGGTTGTCAGACTCCCATGAGGCCATGCAGGGGCAACTCTGTAGGCGGTCCTGAGTTCCAGGCCTGGTTGAGCCTTGCTGGATGATGATGCACTGAAAAGGGCTTTTGGCAATTGCTATAGCTTTACCTGGAGCTCTTTGTTATGTAAAGTATTCTGGCCCAGGCCTTAATGGCCCACCCATTAACAAATGTGGGGGTGAGTTTCCGCTTCTGAGGTGAGTTTCTACTCTTTTTAGGGGAAATATTCTGCCTTTTTAATATTTACTAGGATATTTCAATTTTCTAGGAGAGGTGTGGGTGCTAACTTCCTACACTTACAATAAGTAAAAACTACAAATCCATCCCCTGCACCCATCATCACATCACATGCCCCAATCACCATCCATCCGAACTTGAGACTTCCCCTCACTTATGTGCAGAAATAACATGACCTTGACTTACAAAAAAAATGTTATTATTTCTAACTATATACAATCCAAGAAATTCCCCCCTCCCACTTTCCCAGGCTCAATTGTGGCAGCGTGGGAGCATCGGATTTCAATATGGCTTCCAAAGCTGACAATCTGTTAAATTATGGGTGATCCATCACTGGGAGTTTTTAAGTAGAGTTTGGACAGCCATTTGTCCAAAATTGTACAGGATCTCTGCTTGAGCAGGGGGTTGGACTAGAAGACCTCCAAGGTTGCAAAAGGTGATCACATGACCCTCAGGACACTGCAACCGTGTACGTTATGATTCTTGATTCTTAATGAATGTACCTTTTCTTTATGTATACTGAGAGTATTTACACCAAGACAAAT
>JANHFN010001493.1:175160-185200 GCA_032468175.1 Toxicocalamus goodenoughensis
ACACCGGCATCTTTCCTCCCACCCTGCACCCCCCACCAACGGCCACAGACCCACCCCCCTCCCCATCTTCGCCCCTTTTGATTGTGAGACAAGAGTTCCACCTCTAGCTCATCTTCATTTATAAATAATTCACTGATTATTCAGAAATGTTTAGCTGTCCAAAATTCTTTTTCTTGGCTTCCTGAGTAAGTCTATATGTCTATGATCCTGCCATCTGAATTTCCATTTTTCTACTGTAAATCAGAGTGATATTTATCTGTGAAAAGTTAAAGAAAAAAAAGTCAAATAGAATTGATATAGAATAGAATAGAATTAAAACACTCCCCCTCCCCACAGTGGGAATAAATGATAAAACAAATCACCTGTTTTCATTTTTTTTTATTTATACCATTAATTAGGTACAGGTAATCCTTGTTTAGTGTCTACAGTTGGGGCAAGCAACTTGGTTGTTTAGCAAAGAGATTGCTCAATGAAATCAAACCTACGCATATGATGTTACTTCAACTTTTCTTTGCTTAACTGACCTGTGAAGGTCACAAATGCGAGGATGGTTATAAAGTTACTTTTTCATTACTGTCATAATTGTGAATGGTCTTTAAATGAGGCAGTTGCCAAATGAGGACTACCTGTATAGCCCTTTTAACCCTAGTTGAAGGCTAGAGCTGTTATAAGCTTCAAAATATATTAACAAACCTGTTGCAGCAGAGGCGGTATTCAGCAGGTTGTGACCAGTTCTGGCAAACCAGTAGCAGAAATGTTGAGTAGTTCGAAGTACTTGAAAATACCATCTCTGACTGGACCCGCCCTCATCTATTTTCTGCCTCCCGAGTCCCAGTTGATCAGTTGGGTCTTCATTTGTTGCCCTGCACAGGAGAATGGAACTGGAAATCAGGTTAGTGGGGTGGGGAGGGAATGGGATTTTGCAGTAACCTTCCCTCAGGAATGGGGATTTTGCAGTATCCTTCCCCTGCCATGCCCACCAAGCCAAGCCCACAGAACCGGTAGTAAAAAAAAATTGAACCCCACCACTGTGTTGCAGGAAATATGGACAAAGTACATCTATCATAGTGGTAGAGGTTCTCTGTATTTTTTGGCTATTAAAAATTAAAAGTAGAAATAAGAATACCATGATTTCTATTTGCAGTGGAGTAAAGATAGTTTATGCTGCTTTTAATAATATAGGTGCCACTGGTCATTATATAACACATTTGTGTGTTATCTCTTGGAGCGACTGTCTTAAATCATTAGTATATTTGTTGCGAGCTAGACCACAAATATCTATGGAGGTGTTAATAAACAAAATACTTGTGGCATACTTCTGAAGTTCAGTAAATGGAAAGTAATATTGCTAGGACAACATAGTACAAGAAACAAAGAGCTGAAGTTCAGAGTGCCCTTGTGGGGATTGTGTAAGCAATGTTTCAAATAAATAATTGGTCTCATTACAGGCCAACATAATACATATGACTTCATATTACTGGAAGCTCGTGAAATATGTTTTTGATGCATGGTGTATATTCTGATGCATACTGTTTAGAAAGAAAACTTGTCCCCAAAAGGAAATTGGGAACATTTCACCATCCTTAACATTTCTGCAAAAACAGGAAGCAAATTCACATCTATGGAACTCACAAGATAAGAGCTGATTGTAATATGCTTTTGAGAGCAAATGACACTACAAGAACAAATTTAAATTGTCTTTCTAGCCTCTGATCTTGCTATTATTTGCTTGGAAGTACTTCCAGTTCAGCCGATGGAAATACCAATGCAAGCCAAAAAGGCAACTTGCCAAATTGGTTTTTAAAAACCAATTATGAATGTGAAATCTATGCTCCAGAAGCAAAATTCATGCCCTTTAATTATTAGTGCAAATGAATAACTGGGAATGAATAATCATATAGCAAGTGTCTTTTTGGCTATAGTACATTATAGTACACTTTTCAAATAAAGAAAAATCACATAGAGACGAGAAGTCTTTAGTGTTTCTTTTAAAGACATTTGCTGTGCTCTTTTTGTGGTTTATATTCTATGATACTTTCCAAGGAACTTTATGTTCGAAAAACATTTTTTGATTAGCTACAAGAGTTTTTGACACAAATAGATACCTATTGAGAGGTTCTGAAAGAAACATGTAAACTATCTAGTTCATAATGCAATTATATTGAATATTCTCTGCATCAGAAGGTAGCATTTCTCAAGTAGTGTATTTATTGAAATATTTATTGAAAGGGAGTCTAACTTGTTCTCCTATTCCCACAATAATTTTCCTTTAAAAATGAAGCTAAAAGCCCTTTTAGACGTGCAAAGAATGAAATAAAATTAAGGAGGTAAGTCTTCTTAGATTTCTTGAAAATAAGAAGCCAAATGACTTTTCCCCCTATTTGGCCTTCATTTTGAAAGAGGGAACATAATAAATCTTTCTTTTAATATTTCTAGTAGATTGTTTTTTCTCAGTTTCTTTGGCGCAATCTATTGCAGTTTTACAAAATTTACAAAAGTATTGCTTTGTATATGATAGCAGAATTTTCAACACTAACTGGGGGGCATGTTTTATACAGTTTGACTATGAGTTTACATCCCACTACTAAAATGGAAGCTCATCCAGTTAGTATAACGGCTATTTTCAGGACACTGAACAAATCTGAAGGAGACCAAACAGCCAAGAGAAAGCTTTGTGAGAAAGTCTTGGCTTAATGGTAACTTCACAGCTCCAACTGTGGAGTATAAAATTGCTCGAAATTTTTCTCCGCCCCAAAGCACAGCAACTATTGGGCCTTCAGAAGCTGCTTTATGATGTTTGAGATCATTGGTTCGCCTCATTTAATTTTGTCTTCTCAAATGGTATTTCTCCAGTCATTCCTGCATATGTCCAGGATGGAGACCGAACTTAATGCAATCAAAGTATCTGCTCTATAACTGAGCTGCAAATCCTCCCTGTAAGGTTTTTGGCCATTTCAAACCATATTCTATGGTAGGGGAGTCAAACTCAGGGCCTGCAGGCTGGATTCAGCCCAAAGGGTACTTAGATCTGGCCCACAGGGCCACTTTAATTGGCAGAGTGCTCGAACCACCACAGGTGCCCCTGACATGACTGATATCTAGCTGGCCACACCAGTAGTGGGATTCAAATTTTTTTACTACCGGTCCTGTGGGCGTGGCTTGGTTGGTGTGGCAGGGGAAGGATACTGTAAAATCTCCAATCAGAGGTGGTATTTGATGGTTCTCTGAACTACTTAAAATTTCTGCTACTGGTTCTCCAGAACTGGTCAGAACCTGCTGAATACCATCTCTGGGTCACACACAACCTGGCCACCCCCCACCCAAGGTTAAATACAACCCTGATGCGGCCCTCAGTGAAATCGAGTTTGAAACCTCATTCTATGGGAATTAAAGAATTCCTAAAGAGTTAACTAATGTGGAAAGGAAGGAAGATGATGATGGAGATAATGCAGGTGCGGTTACCTAAACAAAAGAATTTAAAGTGTTTCTCAAGTCCAGAACATCCAAATAACGTTCAGAAGTGGCTTAGAAAAACACCTCCTGATTCACTAAAGTGTAAGAAGGAAGAAACGGACAAAACAAGTAAACTTCCAACATTATTTGTTAGAGCCCATCTCAATAGGAGTTGCTTTAGCCTTCCTGTGGAGTTGATTTCATGGCCTGGTCTATCTGCTGGGGCAGACAGATAGCTCTCTCTCAGAATATTTGAAGAATTTAATTGGCAGCATATCTAATCAAGGAGTGTTTATGTATTCACTGTCTCCAGCACTTGAAAACCAGTGCTTCTCAATTACATTGATAAGTATTCATTTCCATCTTGATTGGTTCATCTCAGTAAGAAATTAAAAGGAAAATAGGAATATTCCATAGAAAAAGGAAGAGATGTAGAAAACCAATAAAACCAACTTGTTTTAAACTGAGCTTCTAAACCTGAAATAGGTGAGCAATGAAGGAAAACAAATAAGAATTTGGCAGGGGAATTCAATTGAAGAGGCAGAAAGCAGTGAATGAGGGCTGCTAATGCTCTGCATTGCATATGATCGGAGCAGTGGGGCAACTTCGGGGAACATATAAGGAAGCCAATTCTCCAGAGATCAAATTCACTCAACAAGTGTACAGGGGAAACAAATTTGGACAAGGAAATCAAGTGGGGTGCCATTTTGTTTTTACTGGAAAGACTGGAGGGACAAATGGAAGAATGTGAAATAAAGGGTAAAGCCTGTAAAACAAAAAAGCTTGAAAGGTTCAGAGTAGGTTCTAGAGCAGCGATGGCTAACCTTTTTGGCATCGAGTGCCCAAAGCACGTCTGCGTGCACCCCCAAAATGCAATGTGGGTGCATTCCCGCACATGTGCCCCACCTCTGTGCATGCGTGGCAGAGACCCAAAGACCAGCTGGCTGGTAGGAGGCGTAGAGCGGCTCATGTGCCCACAGAGAGGGTTCTGTGTATCACCTGTGGCACACATGCCATAGGTTCGTCATCACAGTTCTAGAGCATTGTTGTTAATGATGTTTCTAGGTCCCTGGGCAAAGAATAGCTGCTGCAAGCTTCAGGAGCTGAGAAAGAGTATTCTAGGATCCTAATTCTCAAAATACCCACTCTTATAGGTATCTTATGACTATCACTTTGTTGGTTGAATGTATACTGAGAACTTATGCACCAGAGACAAATTCCTTGGGTGTGCAATCATGCTTGACCAATAAATTCTCTTCTCTTCTCTTCTCTTCTCTTCTCTTCTCTTCTCTTCTCTTCTCTTCTCTTCTCTTCTCCTCCCCTCCCCTCCCCACCCCTCCTAATGATTTAAATGTGCTTTCTCTAGAAATAATAACATTCTTAAAGTAATAATGTTCGATGTTCAGATAAACTGTGACTAAGCATCAGTCTACTAAAGATGTCCCTTGATCTCCATTACAGCTAGATGATTTCTTAAAATAGCTTTTTAATAAGATACACCAGTTTAAAGTATTTGTATGTGTAATGCTTGTCTAGGAAATCTCATTCACTAAGTACTTCATTTGCTGATAAATCATGCCAGCCATTTGTGAATAGGAAAATCTTCCAAGGCAGACATTTCTCAGTGTCCCTCATGTGTTCTTGATTTTTTTTTAAAAAAATTATCTAGTCCTGAGATAAGCACATAGTAATCCAACCCTATCTATGTCTACTCAAAAATAAGCAGTGTTATCTGGAATAATCCACTAGCTTGAAGTTTGTATGAATATTACAGGTCTTTGTTTAGCCACAGCCTCATTTAGCAATCATTTGCATTTACAACAGTAATGAAAAATTACTTTACAATCAATTATTCTGTTTATGATCTTTGCAGGTCTCCAAAATAAATGAAAGCAAGATTATAAGCACAGTTACAGTTTCACATAGTGACTTCTTCATTTAACAATCACATTGCTGGATCCAACTGTGGACACTAAACAAGAACTATATGTTGATTATGAATATACAGATTGATTGATTCTTTGAATCATACATTTGATTATTGAAATCCACATATGGATGGAAGTATATCAGTGGTGGGATTCAAAATTTTTTAGTACCGGTTCTGTGGGCATGGCTTGGTGGGTGTGGCAGGGGAAGAATACTGTAAAATCTCCAGTCAGAGTGGTATTTGCCGGTTCTCCGAACTACTCAAAATTTCCACTACCGGTTCTCCAAACTGGTCAGAACCTGCTGAATACCACCTCTGAAGTATATCTATCAGAGTAAATTCTTTGTAAACAATGGGCACTTCTAAACTACCATTGTTTTTCCTGCTCAAACTTTTATAAACTGTTTGAATGTGACACATGATTCACTTCACTTCACTTGAAATATTGAGAAAATGTGCAAGCTGTATCCCAAAAGAGAGGGAGGGGTAGATATTTTTAAAACCCGTGGTAGTGTGGTTTATAGTTGTCTTGTCAAATTTCTCCCCCTCCCCCTTAGGTTGTACTACTGAGACAGGGTTATAAAAGTACCAACTAGTCAGGGGTGGGATTTTACCAGTTTGCACCTATTCACTAGAACCAGTTGTTAACTTTCTAAGCAGTTTGGAGAACCGGTTGTTAGGAGAAATTTCCTTTTGTTTTTTCCACTTTACAGACCCAATCCTATAAGGAAGGCATTCCTTATATTCTGGTGTTGTTGCTTACAAAAACTGCCTCTCCGTTGACCCTTATTATATTCTTGGCAGGACTACACTTCCTGTCTCCGGAACTTCTCTGGAGTCTCCCCCCCCCCCTTTTGCTGGTACTTTGCTTGTGTTGAGGCTGAAATTGACAGATGTGTTTTTTCCTGCCTCATGGTTTCTTTTTCTATCTGGGGAAGGAGTCTTCCTTCACTGCTTTAGTGATATCTGGTACTGTCCTCTTGGGGTATACTTCCAAGAGGCAGGATGCAAGCTTGGCACTGATTTTTTTTACTGCCTTTCTGGGGGGCATGTGACCTTTCCTTAAACAGTTCATTTAGTGACCATTCAAAGTTACAATGGCACTGAAAAAAGTGACTTATGACCATTTTTTCACACTTATGACCACTGCAGCATCCCCACTGTCATGAGAGGCCAGGTGAGGAGAAGCTCCCCCTCACATGAGTGATGTCAAGTTGGCCATGCTCACCCAGTCACATGACCCCCAAGCCACTCCCACCAACTAAGCCACGCCAATAGTTGTTAAAAAAAACTGAATCCCACCCAATAGCATTAAAAAAGAAAGAGAAAGCCACTTTGTGTAGTGCTTAAGACATCAAAAGAGCAGGAGACAGTGCGTTCTAATCCTGCCTTAGGCACAAAGCCATCTGAGTGACCTTGGACCAGTCATATTCTTTCAGCCATAGGAAGGAGGCAATGGCAAAGCACTTCTGAAAAACCTTGCTAAGAAAACTGCAGGGACTAGCTCAGGCAGTTGCCAGAAGACAGTGTTGACTCAAAGATTAGATTAGACTAAATTTCATAATTCCTCATCAAATCAGAGAGTATATTGTCTGAGGTTCGTGGGATATAGTCCTCTTCAACATCATGAATAGGATGAGGAACATTTTGGAAAAAACGATAAGCATTCTCTCCATCTCCTCATGGGAACTTCAATATTCTAGAAGATTGAAATACTGTTTCCAAAAGTTGGTTACAAAAAATGACTGAAATAACAGAATGAAATTTAATGGAGATAAGCTCAGTGCTTAGAATTCCCAGATTTAGTCACTCATCTTAGAATCCCCAGATTAGTCATTTAAGAAAAACCCCTCTGCTCATTTGTCCTAAATTTATTTTCAATCTTTCAAGTTTTATGAAGAATACATCTTATATGCTCACACTCCTCATGTTCTTATTTTTTTCACTTTCATAATATACTACAACGCCATCAACTAGTCAGTCAAGAACCTATACTGAACCTGATTAGTAAAATGAAGAACTCACCCAGTTCATTAATTTGGTTTAACAATTCAACAGCATCCAGCTTCACCATATGTTTGATGAAAACCTGTACAAAAGGATTCTGCAATGCGTTCTGCCAAATGACATAATGAGTATTTAATATTCAACTTCAAATACATTAAGCTATTTTTTAAAATTGTGATTGAAATTATTCCCCTCAAATAAAAAAAATGATATTTCCCAATAAAGCATCCTTTCAATCTGAGAATCAGGGACCAAACTTTAATTAAAATTATAGTTGTTTGTACAGTCAGCCAGATGTTTAGGTGAGAGGCACTTGCTAAATGAGGACTGCCTGTATTTCTGACACAAAATTTCCTCATAAGATTTGTTTCACTATACAGTTAGTTATGCAGGTGTTAATAACAGCGGAATCAAGTGCACTCACATAAATAAAACTCTCTGCATAAATTAGTTTTTAATTATGTGCAAATATGATATATGGAATGAGATATTTTATGATATCTAATATCTATCTAAACCAGGGTGAAGTCCACAGAAATGCTACCATGAAAAAGTTATAAAAATAATTTATTTCAAAAACAAGAAGGAAATTACTTTCCTAATACAAATGAAGATCTCTGTTCCTAATAGCTTCATAAGCAATAGTTTTTATGAACTTTTCTAAGAGACAAGTTTGGAACAAAAACATTAGTATGATTTCATTCAGCCATAAAAATGACAATTCTCACAATCCTAAAACATAAAAGAAGATTATCTATTAGCCTTATTATATTGAATGTGCTTTATTGACTTTCATGAATTTCATCCACTGCTTTTTTATGAAAAAAGATAGCAAGATCAATTGCAAATTCATTGTAAACATGACGGGGAACCCCCCAAAAATAGAAGCCATGGCTATATTTTGGGGATTAAACACTGATTTATATTTTTTAAAAAAATTCTGAATTTTACATTTTGAATTCAGATATATTGTGACTTATAATACACAAATACTTCAGTTCTCTTATTTCTCATATCATAGTGCTGTTTCTGTAGTTCAGGAAAAGGTTTGTAATTTATGGAGGAAATTGCACTTTAGATTGCACTCTGGTTGTCCAATTTTAAAATTTTCAGTGTTGAGTGGGTTTAAGTGCAAGGTTTGTTCTTAACCTGTCCTGGAATGTTCTATAATTATCTCTTTCCTCTCTTCCTTCTTATGATCCTTTCCCTCCTTGCCTTCTTGTGGTCTTAATTTATCTCTGACTTTGTATGTTCCATACTTGCTATTGTCTACTCGCCTTTGGGGTTTTTTGGCCTTGTGTCCTGTGTTGTCTTATCCTCTCTTCCTACTTGCTTTTCTCCTGGCACTACCGAGTAGTCAGCTCTCCCTGCTTTTCTCAGTTCATGGAATTCCCCCCCCTTGTCTGTTGCTCTGCCACGCTGTTCCGTTGCCATTTTCAGTCACTGGTCCACTGTGCTGCAATGCTCCACCACCACCGACAGCCTCCAGTTCCACTGATGCTCTACCATCACTTTCCACACTGCTCTCTGTGTTGTTGTCAGGTTATGCTTCGCTGTGTTGCCCTTTGCTGCTGGCTCTCCTTTATTTTGTGCTGCCTCTGTTCTTTGCTTCTCAGCCACGTGGCTCCTGTTTGTGCTGCTTCTCCCAGCAAACAGGACTGTCTGGATGGCCTACAATAAGTTCGCCTCTTGTCTTCTCTCTACAGCCAGCTCTCCTTTTGCCCACAGTTAGCTCACCTCTCTGCCACATGGATGCTCCACAGCTAGCCCCACTCGCTCACTGGCTCACCTCCTTGTTCTTCGCCAGTTTGTTTTGCTTCTCCGCTCTTGTCACTTCAATGGATCTCTGGGCTCTTGGGTAGACCTCTCGGGGGCAGCTGGGCTTCTCTCAGCAGGCCAAGGTTGCTGTGAGTTGCTGTCCTCCTAGAAAGATCGTTCTTTCCTCTCCTTTTCCATTTGCCACTTTTTTCTTCTTTTTCTATGATTTATCTTTCTCTCTCCACCTCTCCTCTTAATTTAATAGCAACTTTTCTCCCTGCGATGTACCTATGCTTCTTCCGTTGCCGCCCTTCGCTTGGAAAAATTCCCACCTTCCCTACGCAAAGTATTCCCCCCACCAAAAAAAATCAGTGCACCAAAAAAAATCAGTGTATCTTACAGTCATCATTCTGTCAATACCCTTGATCTGGGGCAGGGTATTTATTGTTATGCAATAGGATCTCAGTAATGGATCATCTTAGATTCCAAATTTGTTTCTTTTGCTTAATCACCCTGCACTTTCCTCCATCTATCTTTCTATCTAGCTGTATACATATAATACACACACAACTGTAGAAATAAAAGCTCATTTGTTTACTCTAAGTTATTTTTGGCTCATTTGCACCCATGAGTGTAATACTGGAAGTAAAGATAATATTCTCTTTTATCTACAATTATTATTATGAAAAGTTTTCACATTTAGATACCTGGACAATAATGGTTTCTCTCTGTTTGAAGAGATAATTATTTTCATGTATCTCAATGTTTCAGCATATCATTTACTGTAGTTTCTGGATATGATCTGCATACTTGAATGTTGTGACTGGGAGATGTGAGCCTGCTCTGCTGGAAGACACAGACTCAAGCAGTGAGGACTTAGCTTTAAGGTTTG
>JANHFN010001494.1:0-10142 GCA_032468175.1 Toxicocalamus goodenoughensis
TTGGCTGATGCCGTTTGACAGCCGGCTATAAAAGGGAGCTGTCAAACGGCATCAGCTGTTGTCTGCCGGCTTGCTACATTGTAAGCAAAGCAGCCGCGGCAACCCTCTTTGCAACAGATAAAGTGACAGCTGAAGTTCGTTCCGTGTTGCCTCACTTATTCCGCTGCTCTACAACAGTACCATCTAGTACATAATACAGTAGTTAATAATACACTATGAAAATACACAACTACTCTTTTTAGTTCCTTTGGTTCCTGGATCAGTCCAGCCAGTAACACAACTTTGAGACACTCAATCCGCCATACTTGCAATTCCCACTGTTGCTTTTAATTGCAGGGTTAGTATTGCAATGCCCAGACTTCACACTACCTCTACTTTTTAGCTATGGCTTAATCTGCTTTTATATTCTTTCTCGTTTGCTTGGAGATATTAAACTCATACCTCATTTACATACCTTAAACTTCAACAGACATGAGTATAATTAAAATCATACTCAAGCAATTACAATAATTCTACTCTCTAGAGCTACTGAGAATTCCAATCTCAAACTGGCTGGAGAATTCTGTGAGCTGAAGTCCACAAGTCTTAAATTGCCTTCACTACAGGTTCTATCACAGTCTCAAGGATTTCTGTTATGATCTTGTCTTAAAGCTACAAACATACCCTGTTGGTTTATATATTGCCAACCCAACTAATTGTTAGACAGATTCCTAACAATTTCCATAGAAAAATGAAAGCCAAGGATTAAATAGATGACGCCTACTGCAGATAGGAAAAAACCAGATGGGGAGTGGAGGCTAAAACATATGAAGAACAGTTGCAGGAACTGGGTATGTCTAGTCTAATGAAAAGAAGGAGTAAGGGAGACATGATTGCAGTGTTCCAATATCTCAGGGGTTGCCCCAAAGAAGAAGGAGTCAAGCTATTCTCCAAAGCACTTGAGGGTAAGACAAGAAGCAATGGGTGGAAATTAATCAAGGAGAGAAGCAACTTAGAACTAAGGAGAAAGTTTCTGACGGTGAGAACAATTAACCAGTGGAACAACTGCCCTCCAGAACTTGTGAGTGCTCCAACACTAGAAATTTTTCAGAAGATGTTGGATTGTCTGAAGTGCTGTAGGGTTTCCTGCCTAAGCAGGGGGTTGACTAGAAGACCTCCAAGGTCCCTTCCAACTCTGTTATTCTATTCTATTCTAACTCTAGGAATTATGAAAAGGAGATTCCACAGAGCTAAGAATCTGACAAGAGAGGTAGCCCCCTGAGTTTAAATCCTGGGTTTCTTTCTCCCACTTTTATATCTTCCTTTTGTAGCTGCTGTTATAGGGAAAGATGGAGGAGACAACATGCAAAGGAAAGTTAAAAAAAAATGAACATTTGACATTGCTGCCTCCTCCCTCTTTGCATCCAGACTGTGAGTTAATGCCCAGTGTAAACTTCTTTACCTACAATTGGGATAAGACTGCAGACAGAGAAATGAAAAATTAATTACTTTCTTGTTCTCTGAAGAGCTGGCAAAATAGATTTGCTGAAGTTGCTCAGCATAGCACACAGACAGGCAGACCAAGGCATTATGTCCAAATCAGGTCAAAAGCCTACCACAGCAGCACAGGAAAACATAAGCTGGTGTGAAAATATAGCCATGGAAAACTAGTTCTTTAGAAGTGCTTCTTTAGAAAAAGCAAAGCAGCAACTTTTTTTGTGTTTCTTTTAAAGAAAGGTGGTTGCTTTAAAGGCGATCTCTTTCACAAATCAAGCTCAGCCCTTAGTATAACTTCATCAATGTAGTCCATGTAGTTTTCTTTCATTGATTTTTGCACTTATTCTGCATTCGTGTTAAAGGAAGAGATTAGAACAGTAGCTTTTGACATTTAACCAAAAAGTTACACTTATGCACCTCTATAAATATTGAAAACCCATTGTAAAAATTAAGGGCTAATTCCCCTACATTCAGTAAGTCACTGATGAATTGCTATGTAGAGTTAAATATGAAGATAGATTCTATTAGCATTGTGTGCTGCTACATACTGTACTCTGTAAGAATTCAAGTATTTGCCTTATAATTCCTTGCTTAGTAAAAAAAACCAGGGAAAATTTGATCTTTTTATGTGTAGAACTGTTACTAGACCATTATGATTCAGTATCCTTGAACATAGTTAAAATTTGTTATACTCCCTGTAAAATTATTACTTTATTTTTATTTTTAATGTGTTCCTCTTTGCAATTCTAGTTAGTGACTATAATAAAAAAAATCTATTTTTTTAATAACAAAGGAAGGGATGTGCAGATTTAACCACAATGAGCTTCATCATTTGAATAAAACTTTGAAAATTAATAAACTAGTTGTATGTGCTAGTTTTAAGACTCCTATTAAATGATTGTGCATTCATTTGAAACACACAATCAGGGACAATTAAAAGCTTTTCTCATTTTTGGATCAGAGAACAGCTTTTGATATTTCTCACCAGAATAAAATAATGCTTCAATCAACATTGTGGCTGGATGGGATTAATATATACTTACTTTTTAATATGTACAGCAGGTATGCAAGGAGTGAAGTTCAATCATTTGTATGTTTTTCATTTTTCTTAAATTTATATAAACAACAATCTTATATTATGTTTTGATCAGTGACCAATGATAGCAATCAGAAAATGACAAAGCTGGAGGAAGTTATATATTCAAACACATGTTTTAGAGTCAGAATTACAGAAGAAATATCTTTCAACTTTCATTTATTTTTATTTTAGTAGAAATAAGATATGCCAAAAATTACAGATCCAAAATATCACCTATTTATTAATGTACTGGTTTATTTATCCGGTACACTGCCAAGTCCATTTAACCTCATAGTAGTCCACAACAAAGATAAAAATGAAAACATTCATTTTAATACAACATAATGTCTAGAATAAATAAAATGAAAAAATAAAGCATGGTTGGTAACACTATCACATAATAATCAGCAATCATTAATCCATGTTTGATTAATTTTTGATAAATTTAGACCACCAAGATCTAATTTCCTATCTAACTACTTTTATATATTTTGAAAATCTAAAGTTCTCTTTGAATTTCACATTCCTTAATCTTTTCCTGTTTTGGTTAGCTGCAGTTCTGAATAAGCCAGGAAGATTAATTTTGTTTTACACACAGTATGATAGAGAAATTTAAATGTCAATTGTGAGTTGACAACTCCTTCCAAACCATTAATTTGTGTCCAGGCCTTTGATCGAGTTGTAATGCGTAAGGATTCATTATATGGTATTTTATTCACTCTGACTGACAGCCATGACTTTTGCACATGAATGGTGCTTGGGGGCTTAGCGATAAGAGAACAATTACTTTGACATTCTCATTAATTTGTCTGATTCTAAGATGTTGCTTTGTTTAAAGAAAGTCTTGTGTACAAAGAAATTTCTATGTCACACAGCATATTGAACACAAGTACCTTCTGAAATGCATGTTTGCAAAAACATTTTTCAGGAAATTTTTGACACTTTGCTTATGGGCAAAGGTGCTAATTTAATATTTTTTAATAATTTCCAAGGATTTTAGATATGTATATAACCTTAGCATTGTTTGCAAGACAGTCAGTTGATCATTTTTAACTTTGAAAGATTGATGTTTTACAGGTATTCTTTGATTTTGTATAATAAGATTTCATTCCACAAAGTAAGTACTCCAACACTGGAAGTTTATAAGAAGAGATTGGATAACCATTTGTCTGAAGTGGTGATTTTACAGTTTTGTGTATTATTGCATTATATTATGCAATAATGATGTATACAATACGTCATGGCTACCACACTTACCTACCAGTCTAGAAGAAAAGGGATTGACAAAAAGCCTCCACAAGGATACTTTCAATATAGTGCAAACAATCTTTTTCTTTTCTTTCCTTTCCTTTTTTTGCCGGCAATTTATTCTTGCTGGATAAACTCCATTAACTTCTCCATCTTGAATTTAACTGAATCCTTCTTCAAGTTGTTGTATTATCATCTCCATTTTCTCTTCACTTTTATCTGAAATTGTCAAGTATTACAAATAATAGTAAAGCTAACATTGTAACTTATTCATTCAGTTGCACTGTTATAACAATTCATAAGTCAGTGGGAAACTCAAAAAAGCAGAATTGCTCTAATACTTTTCAAGCAATTACCAAAGAATTGTAGCTTGCTATTATAGATGTGCATATACATCAGTGGTGGGATTCAAAAAATTTTACTACCGGTTCTGTGTGCGTGGCTTGGTGGGCGTGGCAGGAGAAGGATGCTGTAAAATCTCCATTCCCTCCCCACACCACTAACCTACTTTCCAGCTCCATTCTCCTGTGCAGGGTAACAAAAGAAGACCCAGCCAATCAGCTGGGACTTGAGAGGCAGAAAATAGATGGGGGCGGGGCCAGTCAGAGGTAGTATTTGCCAGTTCCCCAAACTACTCAAAATTTCCACTACCGGTTCTCCAGAACCGGTCAGAACCTGCTGAACACCACTTCTGATATACAGGTAATACACATGGTGAATTAATACTGTTCCAGACTTATCAATGATGTAATATATATTTGCAATGCATATTAGCTGTACTATGTATTGAAAAATTATTTTTATTTCAATATTGTAGACTCTGCTGGTTCTGCCATTGTTTTCTGTGCATGGAGCGCAGAGCCTGCAGAAGAAAACTTCAGCAAAGTGAGTAAAGGAATTCTGGAGCTGGCAGAGCAAGCAAATTATGCAAGAAAGTTAACAATATCAATGCTGTCATGTTTGTTTTAAAATGCAAAATACCCCGGAACCACACTGTTCACAGTGATGTAAAAACAATGTTCATGTTAAAGATGGATATTGATAACTAAAGATTCTTCATAATATTGCTTTTTTTTTTGCCTGACTATAGGATCATCTTAATTTATCAAAGCCAACTATTTTCTATTATGATTATTGACAGCTTGCTATTGTCTTTGGCAGAAGCTTTTCCCATGACCAAAATATGATTCATTCAACTAGAAATCCATTTTCTTCTGCAGGCAAAACATGTGATGTATCACTGAACTATAATCCCTCTCTTTTCATATTATGCTCCCCAATAAAAGGTTTTTCAAGCCCAGTGAATTGCAAACAATACTGAGATTGCAAAAGTATGAGTTGCAAATTTTACAATGCCCCAATTAGTTTAATTGCGAGTAGGGCTCAATGAGTGAAGTTTTCAAGTCAACGTTTGGTGAATATGCCACAGGCAGTATGTTCAAAATCAGAAGAAGAAACTAGACCTAGCTAACAGAGTTGAACATCAACAATTCTGAGAATCAGCTCTTTGGAAGCAAAATTCATTTGTTTCTTCCATATAAACAACAGTGCTTCATATAGTAGTTACTCATTCTCCATCGCTTCGAGCTGATATGAAGTTAAGTAGAAAATGTTAGCTGAACACTAAATGATGCTGCATTTAATTAAAATGCCCTTAATTTGCTTAGTTTGAAATTGTACCCCTTACTTTAATTAACTATAACTATAATCTGATGGAAGCTTAGCTTGGAAGTGCTCATTGTTTGTACTGTTTTGCTGATTTCGGCAATATCCATTTAAACCCATCACATTGTTTTTTCCGGCAACATGAATTAATTATCTATCTTATAAACTGGGTGAAACCAGGCTCAATAGCAGTAACTGTGAAAGGGGTCTTGGAGTCTTAGTGGACAACCAGCTAAATATGAGCCAGCAGTTTGCAGCAGCAGCCAACAAAGCTAATGCAATCCTAAATTGCATCAACAGAGGGGTACAATCGAGATCAAGTGAGGTATTAATACCACACTATAGAGCCTTAGTAAGATCACACCTAGAGTACTGCATCCAGTTTTAGTCACCATACTATAAAAAAGATGCTGAGACTCTAGAAAAAGTACAGAGAAGAGCAACCAGGATGATTAGGGGACTGGAGACTAAAACATACAGGAACTAGGCATGGCTAGTCTAGTGAAGAGAAGGACCAGGGGAGACATGAGAGCAGTCTTCCAATATTTGAGGGGCACAGGGAGGAAGGAGTCAATCTATTTTCTAAAGCGCCTGTAGGCCAGACAAGGAATAATGGATGGAAACTGAACAAGGAGATATTTAACCTGGAAATAAGGAGAAACCTTCTGACAGAACAATCAACCAATGGAACAGCTTTGCCCTCGGAAGTTGTGGGAGCGCCATCACTTGAGACCTTCAAGAAGAGAATGGACTGCCATTTGTCCAAAATGGTGTAGGGTCTCCCGCTTGGGCGGGGGGTTGGGCTAGATGACCTACAAGGTCCCATCCAACTGTGATGATCTGTTATCTGTTAGCTCTGTCCATTCCAATGGTATCATGCCATCACAAGGGCCCAAAGTTGAAAATGAAAAATATTAATCTTGCCAAAAAATAAATAAATAAAGCACCATCAATATTCACAGCCAATGGTGACATTGGAACCAATTTTAATAGCTTATCGTGACAGGTGAACGCCTACATCTCAACAATGCATTTCAAAAAAACCTATAGTTTTAAACGTAGGCAAGAATCTGGACACTAGGAGACCCCTCAAAAGTAAGTTTGTGTTTTCAAAAGCTTAACAGGGACTGATTTTCCTCAGTCTAGATCAGCATTTCTCAACCTTGGCAGGCGGGTGGACTTCAACTCCCAGAGTTCCCCAGGGCATTGGGGAATTCTGGGAGTTGAAGTCCCCCCCCCATCCGTCTTCAAACTGCCAAGGTTGACAAACGTTGATTTAGAGATAACATAAAATAAAGGTAGATGAGAGAGCAAAGATCTCTATGTAAGGGTCAGTTTCTTTTGTAAATATTTTGGTTTTTATATGCATGCAGCTTCTGGCAGGGAAATTATATTGAACCCAAGTGGCAGGAATCAACCCTGAGTCCAAGCCAATGACCCCAAACCTCCGCTTTGGTCCTATGCTGTTACAAACAGGATATATCTACAGTTGGGAGTCGGCTCATATTTGCGAGCCAGGTTTAAAAGCTCTAGAGATTTGAGATTGATTTGGGCGGGGCAGGCTGTACATGGAGCAGAGATAAACAGCAACAACATCAGGGAGAGCTTCAATTGCTGTCTTCCATTCAGCCAATTTACAGAAAAATTGTGTTGAAAAATTCTGTCTTTGGAGAAACGATAACCCTGGGAACAGATGCACTGGGCCAGGGAGCAGGAAGTATTTTGTGCCTCTCTCTCCCCCTCCCTCCCCTCCCCCATTTCAAGCAAGCAA
Organism: Toxicocalamus goodenoughensis; assembly: GCA_032468175.1. Classification (NCBI taxonomy): domain Eukaryota; kingdom Metazoa; phylum Chordata; class Lepidosauria; order Squamata; family Elapidae; genus Toxicocalamus; species Toxicocalamus goodenoughensis. Next base: position 7,239 of record JANHFN010001494.1, read on the forward strand.
AATAATTCGGTATTCAGACACAGGGGACAGCTAAACAGAGTATCCAAGGGCACCAAATTGCACCCTGCCTGCTGAACGTTGTTTTTAAAAGAGGAAAGGAGAATTGTAGTTTTTCAAAACAACGTTTCCTGCCTTTGGCATCGTATTTCTTTGCAAGGATCCCTTTGGGATTTCAAGAAATCCCATCAGCTAGGGCTGATACAATATTTTCTCAGCTAAGAACCGCTCTCAGCTTTGCAACAGCTTGCCCAAAAAAAAAAAAAAAAAAAAAAGAATGCAATCCCCAAAGAGGCACAGCCGAATCAAAAATTAAATTTGGGCTTCATTTCATTTAGAGCATATCTTAATTAGAAATAAATAGAATCAGTACAGTGACTTCTCTTCTTTTAGTGGGTGGAGTCTTTCCCCTTTCTGTTACATTAAAAAAAAAATAGATTTTAGGAACATCTGTTTGAAAGTTCTAAAGGTGTTATCCAGATGTTCTGAAGTTGCCACAATAAGCATCCTTGCAATATAGCAATATAGCGATGCAGGTCAGGTTTTGTCTGGAAATAGGCACACCTGTTCAGAGGGGAAATGAAAAAATCAAAAATAAGCATCACAGAGAATTACGGGAAAATTTGGAAAGTAAACCCATTAGTTCAGGGGTGTCCAAACGTTTTGCAAAGAGGGCCAGATTTGGTGAGGTGAAAATGTGTGAGGACCAAACCACTGTGCGGTGAAGGGAAAAACGCCGGCCGGCGGAGATGAGTGACAGGCTGAGCCAGTGGGGAGAAGAGGTTGCGGGCTACTTGAAATTTGAAAATGGGCCGTAATTTGCCCCTGGGCTGGACTTTGGACATGCCTGCATTAGTTTATCTTCTGCTAAAAAGGTGCTTTGAAACTGGCTGTGCTCACTATGATAGCATTGCATGAATAGGCGTGTTTCCACTCACCTGCTGCGGCAGCCATTTTGTGACTGTAATCATGATACATGTTCTCAAATTCCAAAGAGGTCTTGATTGAATGATTTTTAAAAAAAACTGCTCATCATATTAAAAGAAAGATTTGTCATCGCTTCATGCTGTCTTCTGTCTAATCTCTTATTCAAGATAGCATATAAATTGAGTTGATTGTGACTTTTAGCAACTACAGACTTTTAGCTATACAATTTGGGATGAACAGCCTTTGAATGGTGTGGGAGTAGGAATGGATTTCCAGAGGGGAAAAAAAAATGCAGATTACAGGAACCAGGAGCACCATTCAGGTAACCCTGAGGACACAGAAAATACTCCCAAGTGCTTCAGCAACCCTCTAAAAGGATGCAAATTACCAGCTGCCTGCAAGGAGTATAAATCCTTCCATTCCTCACCATTCAATCAGAGTTGAAGAAGCTTCTTGGATGAGAAGCGAAATGTCTTCAAAAGAAAAAACAATAAAATCCATTTGCCTCCTGACCTGGATGACTGAGAATCTCTACAGACTTTTAACTACATACATAATTTTTCTTCATGATGATTTCTCTTCTTCCCTTCCCTTCCATCTTTTCCATCACTTCTCTATAGAGCTTGTCTTCACATAAATGTGTCCGAAATAGGATAATTTACATCTAGTCATTTGTACCTCGACTGAGAACCTTGAGTTGGTTTGTTTGATGATCCATTTGTTTGGTTGGCTCCCCACAGTATTCTCCAACACCAAATTTCAATCCAAACATCAATACTTTTCATAGCCTGCGTCTTCAAAAATCTTTCACATGTATAGAGTAGCGGGGAGGGAGGCTACCTTTGACCAAAGATAAACCTTCAGATTTCAGTTGGATGGGAAGTCCTTTAAATGATCTGTAGTCTGCCTTTGAAGGTCATCAGTTTGGATCTTGTATTTTAAGATTTTTGAGTGTCTGAAAGCTATGGCAAATCTAGACAGCATACTGAATAGCAGAGACATCACCCTGCCAACAAAAGTGCGTAAAGTCAAGGCTACGGTTTTCCCAGTTGTAATGTATGGCTGTGAAAGTTGGACCATAAGGAAGGCTGAGCGCCAAAGAATTGAGGCCTTTGAGCTTTGGTGCTGGCGTAGACTCCTGTGTGTCCCTTGGACTGCAAGGTGATCAAACTGGTCAATAATAGAGGAGATCCACCCTGACTGCTCTTTAGAAGGCCAGATCCTGAAGATGAAACTCAAAGATTTTGGCCAGACTTTGTTAGGTAAATTGTTTCAGTTGTTATTCGGGATAGAGTTAAGTGAGCCTGCCTTCCCCACTGACTTTGCTTGTCAGAAGTCATCAAAAGGGGATCATATGACCTCAGGACTCCTCAACCATCGTAGACATGGACCAGTTTGCCAAGCATCTGAATTTTGATCACGTGACAACCACGGGGATGCTGCCAAGGTCATAACTATGAAAAGTGGACATAACTCACACTTTTCCGTGTCATAACTTTGGATGGTCACTAAGTGAACTGCTATAAGTCCAGGACTACCTGTATACCTGTATCTTCTTTTATAAGCAATGTAGCCCTGTAGTGAACAGCCAGCCACTCTGAGTTGTTTTCAGCGATAGTCATAGGATGCAAAATGTAATGAATGAGCTCTTATGATGGGGGTGAACACACGAGGAATTATCACATGGTTGTTGAACATGAGGTTTTGGGTTTTTGGACTGTGAACAAAGACAAATTAGTCAAAGGCTTTTCTCGTACCGATAAAGCACAGGCTTCATTCATTCAAGTTTGCATCCTGGGGTGAATGAAAATGTTGTTGTGATGACCCAGGGCGTGGCACAAAGGCAACACAGTCAGATAATCAGTAGGAGTCCCTTTATTAGCTCTAATTTTGCCCCCAATGTCCTTCTGGCTGGAGAAAAACTCTCCCAGGAACAGCCTTTGGCTGCAGAGAATCAAGTCCAAAATGTGGTCAACAAAA
>JANHFN010001494.1:41486-55625 GCA_032468175.1 Toxicocalamus goodenoughensis
CTCAGGCAAAAGAGCCCAGGCGGGGGTTACGCTGTCCGCGAATCCCCGTCTGGCTTCGAAGCCCTCAAAACCGGAAGCCAGCCCTGGATCCATCTTGAGACAGACTAAACAGGGCTGCCATAGCAGGGGATGGGAGAGCTTTGGGAAAGGGAGCGTAGTGAAGGGAGTATAGCCATAACAACATATTTTCACATGAGATCACGGATGAGGTGCTAGCACCTGGACGGGGAGAGACCAAAGTTTGGTGGCAGCAGAGAATGCAGAGAATCATGATGTAAATGTCATTGAACAGGGCAGGGTGTGAGTTTAATGTGGATGGGGGGAAATGTGGGATCTCAGATTCGGGTTTTCTCCAGATGTGCCAAGATGACTTTTCTAATAGATTCTACTTTGATGGACTTTGTGTTGGAGTTCTGAATTGTCTTGAGAGTTTCCTTGGAAGGCTGACATTTGGTTTTCTTCTTTTATTTCTTCCATCTTTTTTTTCCATTTCTTCTGTTTTATATTCCATTTTCTGAATTCTTTGTTCATTCTTGGGAACCCTTTGTTGAAAATTTTCTAGCTGGGAATTTATGTTAAGGACCTGTTCGTTTATCTTGTCTATTTTTTTCTTACATCTTGTATTGATTACTGTTTATCTCACTTTTTATCTCATCATGATTCTTTCTTATATCTTATTTTTGTGAGACAATTGCTTCCAGAATCATCTGTAATGTTGTCTGCATTTCATTTTGAAAATTGTTAGATTTTTCTTGCTGAAACATTAAATCTAACAATCTTTGGTGTATAGGACTAGGAGCCCCAGAGGAAGCTGCTGAAGAGGAGGGCTTTTTATCAATTTTAGTGAGATTTGAGGCACTCATTTTTATTTCCCCCAAGCAGATGTTCAGTTCTTCAGCTAATAACTAGTAATATGTTGATGTCTAATATTGCCAAAATTATTCAAATTATCAAAAAGCAGTTTAAATTACAGAACTTTTAAGTAACAGTTTAAATCTTACAACTTTTAAATATAGTTTATACTCTTTCCTTTGTCTATAGGCTTTATAATCTAACCAGTTCCAATAATCCAGTATTTGAATCTACCAAAGCAAAGTAAGGATTTTAATCCACTTCTCTCAAAGAGTTGCAGTTCAACTGATGTTTGTAATCCAAACTCCGAGACATGTATAACCAGCTTGTCTTCCCCAATCAATAAATCCAAGTCAATTGATGTTTGTAATCTACAATAGCCCATTGGCTTTAACTAGTCCAAACAATAAATCCTACCAAATAATAAACAGTGAAATGCCTTATTCTCTCTATTTACCAGCTGTGTCTTATTCAGCTGATAAATTCTCAGCTTCAAGGTCACCACTAGTTATTTATGTCTGGGTATAAAGCCACATCTTCTGCTTACATGTAATACATTCAACAATTTTCTCTTCTTTGTCACAAGGTATCACTCTCCCTTGATTAATTCTTCAGGAATTCATAACACATGTTTATTGAAGCATCCCTCTGATTATGTGAGCAAAATTTGTGTGCTTGGCAACCAGCATAAATGTATGATAGTTGCAGCATCCCACATTCACTTGGGGACTTTTGGTAAGCAGTCAGTGGGAGTAATTTGCTTAATGACTACAGCAGCAAAAGTAAAAATCATGCATGACTCGCTTAATGGTCACAATGCTTTGCAACTTAATGATTGCATTACTTAGCAACAGATGTTCCAATCCCAATTATCATCATAAGTCAAATTAATACAATCATCTCTGATGTCCTATGATATAACTCAAAATGCATAAAACCTATGATCATGTCAGCATTTTAATGACCAGTGATTGCCTAAACTGCCTCTGTTCTGTTTCCTATTTTTGAATCTTTTTAGAACTTAGAGGGCTGTTCTTCATTACAACAGAAAGAAAAGATAGCATTTCTTGATGTACAGAATGCTCTTTTCTTCACTCAGTTGGAAATGCAGCAATTGAAATATGCCACGCAGCAAAAGGATCGGCAGTTGGCTGAAGCTAAAAGGACCAACCACTTTCTAGAGACAGCATTGCAAGAAGAACAGCTACAAAAAGAAGCAGCTTGGAGACATAATAAGGTATGATTTTTGACCAATTAACTTTAGCAATAAACAGGGAAAGAAGGATAAAGCAGGAGAATTCATTAGGTTTGTCAGTATTGATTATGGAAGTGCTTTAAAAGCTTACGAGCCCTAATATGACAATGGTCCACCCACCCATTCTGGGATTGTGGGAAATCCTTCTAGGCCACTAAATATTGAAAGTTTTCCCTATGCTTATGGGAATCCAGAATCTCGGATTTCAAAATGCTGTTCCCCTTCTATCATTAATGGCTCAGGGAGTGGTGGAAGCTTAGATCTTGTGCTTCTGCCAGGGCTTTCCACCACCAGCCATATATTTCACAGTTGGGATACCCACTCCTTTAACAAAGAAACGGGGGATGGGAGGGTCATTGAGGGGTAATTCAGGCATTGGATGAACTTCTGTCTTGTGGCCATGCTAAAAAGAGTAAATCCCGTAATACTATGCACATAATTATTATACGCCACTTCAGCAAAAGGCAGTAAATCAGTCCAGTTATCTTGTTGATAGCTTTGATTACATTAGATTAGATTAGATTAACAGAGGTTGAAGGGAACAGTGGGCCATGAGAAAATTTTGGTGGTCCACAGACAAATGTCACCCCCAGAGCACCCCCCAAAGCAATTAATCCAGGCTGCACAGCCACCCACATGGCCCGCAGGAACCCTCCCCACCCATTCACTTCTTACCTGGCAAACTTGCTTTTTCCTGACCATCAGCTGTTCTGCTGTGTTGGGAGATTTAGATTAGCTAGAAAGCAGGAAGTCATCGAATTTCTTGCTTTCTAGCTAGTCTTTAGATCTTCCTTAAGATTGAAGCTTCTATTATTCAGTGCAGACTCACTGCAAGCAAATTTTATGTGACAGACTCAGATAGCAAATGGCAGATAAATCTCTGAATGATTCTGTGAGCAACTCAATCTGCCTGCCTGCTTTGCCTGATTTTGGGTAAAAGTTGTTCTTTTTTAATAAAAAATTCAATATTTACATAAATATTTATAACATTTACACAGAAGCCATGCCCAGCCAGTCACATGACCACTAAGCCACACCCACAAATTAGTCCATGCCCACAGAACCATTTAAGAAATTTGAATCCCACCCCTTGCCTCTATGTTTATGTGTGTGTTTGTGTGTGTGTGTGTGTGTGTGTGAGAGAGAGAGGAAGATTCCACCAATGTCAGCAAGCCACCGTCAGTCAAAAGTCATATTAGTAGTCCCCAGGATTTAAAATTATGAGTTTGGTGGTCCCTGTAGTCAAAAAGGTTGGCGACCTCTGCTTTGGTGTATAGTTTTATACTTTGGTTATAGGTTTTCATTGGCTTGTGTTATTTTCTGATGATATACGCTGCCCTGAGTTGAGCAGCTATGTAAATCAGTTAAATAAATAAATTATATTCAATTGATTCTTGCATTGTATCCACTTAGCTGTATATCCTCATTACTCTAATAGAGAGAAGTTCCCTCTCCAGCCTGTTTAGGTTTTCCTTTTTAGGCTACCTCCAGTATAATAAATAAACTGAGCTTCAAAATAATTGTGTTGCAACCTCAGCTTTAAAATGAATTCTTAGCAAAATTACCGAGAGTAGTTGCCCCTAGAAATGCATTCCAATCACTTTGGATCTTCTGGTTTAGAAAACCATTTCATAGTGAGAATAAATAAAAGATGAAAAAGAGACCTGCAAGCTCATAGATGAGACCACTCTTATACTCTCAGTAGTGAAGGCTATAGGATCAGGGGCAGAAGCAGAAAATTTGTCTGAACAATAAACTTTAAATAAAGGGAAGTGTCTACATTTTCTTGAGTTTTATCATTAGCAATAGCACTTACTGTTCCATTGTTCCTTTACAGCTGTTCCTTTACAGCCCTTTCTAAATGATTTACAGAATCAGCAGAATTAGCCTGCAATACTGCATTCTAGCCACTGCACCAGCATAGCTCTTAAATGCAATTACACCAGTAATTGCCTAAACTGTTACCTTTAAAAAAATTAGCAGCAAATCCTGCTTTATTGACTGTCCCATCAGAAACAAACTTCATCCACAGGGTATTTGAGGTAGATCTTATATCTTCAGGTTTATCATAGCCACAAAAATGGCCAATCAAAGGGCTACTTTCACTCAATCCATCTCGGACTTCTAAATAATCATAGGCACAATTATCATGTCTCTCAATCTGCAAATATAAAATGATATTTGATCAAAAGTATAATATGTATATTTCTGCTAACAATTTTTAGATTAGCTGTATTACTTAGTGTCTAATATAAAATATTTGTTGTCCAATTATAAAAAGCTTCTTTATATCTCATAAAGGCTAAATGTCATGGATAAATATTATACTCTTTTCTAGGAAAATCGATTCAAATTCCAAACAGGGTTTCTTTAAAAAGTAAAATTAAATTGGAGAGAAATTATGCTGGCACCAAGAGATGTTTATTTGCCATCTTGTGGTCAAATAAGTATCAAGTTGAACTTAAGGCAGATGAGAAAATCAGAACTAGGAAAAGTTATAAAGTTTGGAAATTCAACAGATAAAGTATTTTATTGAGCAACAAAAATAATTTTAATATGACCACATATAGTTTAGATTGGAATAATTTTTTGCCTTAGATAAAACTTAGTACAGTAAAAAAATAATGTTTTTACAGTGATTTAGGCCAGTGGTCTATTGAGCAATTCTAATTTGGAAGCCATATTTCTTTCATAACGTCTAGAAGCAGGGAAGAGAGATATTAGCACCACAAGGCTTCCATTCTCTATCTGTGTAGGGATATCTTGTATCTCACTAAGGATGGTTCCCCCTCAGTTATTAATCCAGATGAGTTTTATGAGAATGCCTCTTTTGACATTTCTTTACAATACAATTCTGCAACATGAGTTGATTGATTATGAGCAAGATTGCAGTTTGAATTCTTATTATTTTTAATGAAAAGGAAAGGAAGTAATATAGTAAAAATCAGCATACCCTGTATAAAAACTTCATAAAACTTTTTTTTATTAAGTTTCATTTATATAATTCCATTTATCTATCTACCTATTTTCTAATCCCTATGACACAAAGAGATTTTGAACAATGTTATAAAATATATTTTCCTGGCCTAGATTATAACATAAATCAGAAAAAAGTTAAATGAGTTACAGGCTTATTTAACAGTACGTAATAAATATGGTTCCGAATTGAATTATACTGTATAACGATAAAAATAAAAATTAGAGATTATTATAAAATTCATTACAATTATGATCCCTTTATAAAATATCAGCATGATGTAATTGTATGAAGAGGGAAAAGAGAACAGATTTTAGAAAGAAATAAAAGTCCTATTCCTTAAATAGTCTTTGGAACAGGATTAGTTACTTGTTAAAAGAAACTATTGTCAGTTTTTAAAACATTCCTATTCAAATAGTGAGATAATAACCCTTTCATCTTTTGAAATTTCTACAATGAAAAACTCTCAGCGAAAGGAAATATGAACTACTTTATGGCTTTATGTTATACAAAGAATGCTTTGTGTCTATGTTGGCTTAATGAGGATTCCCTTAAATGTCACTGTCAGTTAGCCAAAAGATGGTTTGCTCAGATCAGTTAAAAGGCTTTACCTCAAATGCCTGAAAGGTTAATCCGACATTGTAGTTCTCAGACACTGTTATTTTCCACACACATTCTTTCATTGGTCTATAGTCATCGGGATAATTGGGAGACTGGATCTGCCCTTCATTTTTATGTATCTCACCTCCACAAATTGCTAAAGAATACAAAAGAAGAAATGTAAACTTACTAGTGTTTAATTTTTTTAAAAAATGAGAAGTTACTTGTGTCTGGAGAACCCATTCAAATAACAAATATGTGAATTCTTCATCAAGTGTTCCCGATAAAATTTATGATTAAAACTATATGCAGTGCAATCTACCTACTGTATGTATACAGTGCATTCAGAAAGTACTCAGACCTCCTTCACTTTTGTCAATTTTGTTATGCTGCAGCCTGATTCTACAGTTGTTTAAATTCTTTTTGGTTTGGTTTTGCATTAATCTACACTCAGTACCACATAATGATAAAGTGAAAATAGAATTTTCTGTAAATTTATTTAAAAGAAAAAAAACCTAAAATATCACATTGGCATAAGTATTCAGACCCTTCACTCAGTACTTTGATAAAGCACTTTTTGGCAACAATTAGAACCCCAAGACTTTTGGGGTATGATGCGACAAGATTTACATACCTGGATTGGGGGATTTTTCTGCCCTTCTTCCTTGATAACCCCCTCAAACCCAAGTCAGGTTTAATGGCAACTGCTAGTGGACAGTCATTTTTCAGGTCCCTCCAGTGATGTTCAATAAGGTTCAAGTCAGGGCTTTGGCTAGGTTACTCTAGGAAATTCACAGTTATCTCTAAGACATTCCTGTGATATCTTGGCTTTACGGTTAGGATCGTTGTCATGTTGGAAAGTGAACCCTCGGCCCAGTCTGAGGTCCTGAGCACTGTGGAACAGGTTTTCATGGAGGGTATCTTGATACTTTGCTCCATTCAGTTTTCCCTCAACCCTGACCAGTCTCCCAGCCCCTGCTGCTGAAAAACACCCCCACAGCATGATGCTGCCACCATCATGCTTCACTGTTGGGATGATACTGGGCAGGTGATGAGCAGCGCCTGGTTTCCTTCAGATATAACATTTAGAATTGAGCACAAACAGTTCAATCTTGGTTTCATCAAACCAGAGAATTTTGTTCCTCACAGTCTAAGAGTCCTTCAGGTGCTTATTTGCCAACTCCAAATGGGCTTTCGTGTGTTCTGCACTAAGGAGAGGCTTCCGTCTAGCCACTCTGCCATAAAGCCCAGATCAATGGAGGGCTGCAGTGATGGGTATCCTTCTGGAAACTCTGTCCCATCTCCACACAGAATCTCTGGAGCTCAGTCAGGTTCTTGTTCCCCTCTCTTACTAGGGCCTTTCTCCCCCGATTGCTCAATTTGACTAAGTGACCAGTTCTTGGACGAGTCCTGGTTGTGCCACACTTCTTCCATTTTAGAATTATGGAGGCCACTGTGCTCTTTTTATTTTTTATTGTAGTCTTCCCCAGATCTGTGCCTTGCAATAATCCTGTTTCTGAACTCTACAGGTAGTTCCTTTGACCTTGTGTCTTTTGCTCTGCTACAGTATGCATTGTCAACTGTGAGGCCTTCTATAGAGAGGTGTGTGCCTTTCCAAATAATGTCCAATCAATTTAATTTACCCCAGGAAGGCTCCAATTAAGGTGTAGGAACATGTTAGCAATGATAAAGATAAATTGGGGGAGAGGCACCAAAGCTAAATTTCAAGTATTGTTGCAAAGGGTCTGAATACTTACGCCAATGAGATATTTCAGTTTTTTTCTTTTTAATAAATTTACAGATATTTCTAAAATTCTGTTTCCATGTTGTCATTATGGGGTACTGACTGTAGTTTAATGAGAGAAATTTTTTTTTTCAACAACTATAGAAATCAGGCTGCAGCATAAGAAAATTGACAAAAGTTAAGCGAGTTTGAATACTTTCTGAATGTAGTGTAAATTGCAGACTGGATAGCAGCCATAGGAAATGACCCAGCAACTTCAGTGTCTGGGCCAATACCTGTTAAGGTAGGGGTTTCCCTTTGTCATCACCCGTGAAAGGGAAATGCTTGGCATGCACAGTGGGGAATCTGCAGTGCATGGAAAATTCCCTTCTCATCAGAAAGGAAAGCATACAGAACCTGGTATGCTACCCCAGTTTGCATGTTTATTACTACTCAGAAGGGTCCAGAAATGTCTCCTGAGAGATTAGAACACAAAAAGAACTTTCAGATACTTGAAAGTTGTGTAAGACAATAACTATTACCCAAGAATTCACTGAGAGGCATCTGGTGATTATTCAGGGGTTGAATGCAAGAAAACCCTATTGATTTGGGTTGGACTTCACATGCATATCCAAACCTACAGTCAAATCTACCCACTTATCCTTACTTTAACACATAAGGCAATCTCCCCCAGTTTGATCCATTATAAATGTGTTGGGCCTGTAATTCATAAGTCTTAGCAAATCTGGCCAGTAGGGAAGACTGCTAATTATCCCAGTAGTAATCTAAATAACTGCTCAAATCTTTCCTGTAGTTTTTTATTTGAACTATAAAAGCAGTCTGAGGAAAGAATTTTAGCAATTGATTATCTCAAGAGCCATGGTTTAGTATTTTGGTATTTCCCTATTTTAGTATTTCTTAAAATTTACATGTTACATGGTCTGCTGAATTTGGGCCACAGAGGTATTTTATGTTAATCTGGTATAAAAGTTTAACCTAGTTGATTTTCCTATGGACTCACCTTCATAAATGGCTGCAAATCCTTTTCCTACCCAGTTGCTGCTGCTACGGAACTCAATCCACATTCTACTATCACTAGATGTGAGGATGTTTGAGAGTTTATCTCCGCAGAATCTGCCTAAAAAAATGTAAAAAGTGAGACAGTGCATTTTAAGGCATCTCTAAAGATGATGCCATGCAGTATGATATAAGCAGTATGAGATGCAAACTACAGTTCTACAAGATAGATGGATGGATGGATGGATGGATGGATGGATGGATGGATGGATGGATGGATAATTACTTTAGTTTGGGGAATCATTTAAATTTGGCTTAGAATTGTAAATTTATTTAATTCCCTAGTGGAAAATGGCAATGTGTCACACAATTAGGGATGCACACCCATATACATACACTCAAACACACACAGCTTGCTGAACCATGATTTAGTCATTCTTCCAGCTTTCACTCTGTCACTGCTTTTACTCAGGTAAAGACATAGGTGTGTTGGAATAAAGTAGGGGGCTGTATTTGACAATAGTAGACAATAATAGATCTATAAACAGCCAGATGAAAATAAAGTAAAATTTAATGTGGAACAAAAAACAGAAAAGAAATAATTCCATTTATATTTTAAAAAAATTATTGTGAAGTAGAAAGGATGCAGATGTGTAAATAACCGACACTAACTTACCGTAGTACACTTAAGCTAAGCCACTCTTACCTATATGAATTTTGAAATCATTTCTTGAGGTACCCATAACATAACATTATGCTATAACAGCTTTCCCAGCTTTTCCATGTGCACATAAAAAAGTAGGATTTTGATGGCATGATTGTGGCTGCAAACTTGAATTTTTTTAACCCTCCCTACAGACACTCCTGCCTGATTCAAAAGATTAATTCCATTTCCATTTATGTTATTTTTATTTCTACCTTTCACTTTTCAAAACTGACCACAATAGTTTCATACCAAGCAGAGGAGATTTTCTCCAGTAGCCATCTCTTACTTCAATGTAGTCATACCAGCATAGGCTGCTCTTATAGAGGTCCATTGTTGTAAAGTTTAGAACAATCTGGAATAAATGTAAAGGAGATAAGTGCCAGTAAATTGGTTTGTAGCTTGACAAAAAAGAAAAATGCAAAGCTGTTCTTACCAGTATATTGGCTTTAAAGTGGAAGAAGATATTTCTAAAATAATTTTGGAAATCTTACCTTCTGAATAGCATCATATGGGGCATCTACGTGTTTATGACAGACAGAAGAAGAGAGGACATTTGGGTGATTAAAAGGGAGATCAAAAACTGCTCTTAAAGACGTAACAGAAGGAAGGGATTGTTAATTTTCTGATAAAATTCAGCAGTAAGGATTTTGAACTTTTAATGATGAGCCTAACAGATTGCATCCATTTCATGGTATATATTTTAGCTAGTGACACTAGAACTTCTTTAACAGAATCTCTCCAGCATATTCATATCATGTACATTTAGCTGAAATGCATTAACTGTGTGTCCTAGTAATTTCAGTAATGAAACATATCAGATGCTGCTATACATTTCATCGCCCTTATCACAGAAGGGAAAATAGTGTCTGGTTTCTTGCATCCTCCAAAGCAATCAGCCAGACCAGAGGTCAATCTCCATTACGATATCTCAGATAAGAACCCTTGGTTACTACCATGCTCAAGAATAGAAACAATTTATATGTCTATGATTTCCTGCAGGGCAGGGGATGGAAACTTTGAAATGTAGGAAGGGGATAAAAGCTTTGTATTGATTTTTTTTAAAAAGTAAGGTTTAATACTGTGATTTCAATTGGCCTATTATACAAGTAGGTACTTATTGTGATTATAACTGTATCAGAGGTGGCCAATAATTTTCTGGACAGTGTCTGCTTAAAGGATTCCAATAAGATCAAAGTATTGATTATTTTGAATGGGATCATTTTAAAGATGGAACATATCATATTTTGAACAATTGCTTTCAAATGATTATTTGCTATTGTCCAGTTAATACAATTTCATATTGCAATGGTGGACTTCTCCTGACAACCACCTTGGCACATGTCCTCTGTTTCTGAATGGGAATCTACTCTTCTGCCTATTAGTTAGTTAGTTTACGTTATTGTCACTGCACCTCATACAATGAAATTAAATACCACCTGCACATTATACATAAAAAATAAAACAAAAACACACATCCTTCACATTCTATATAATTGAATTGAAAACCCCTGATACTGCATTAATATAGCACTATACAGTAGAATTCAATATAGTTACTGTTCTGGGATAGAAGCTGTTTTTCAGCCTATTTGTCCTTGTTTTTATTATCCTGTACTGTCTGTCAGATGGTAATAGTTCAAAAAAAGGGTGCCCAGGATGAGATGGATCTTTAAAAACATTTTGAATCTTCTTAAGGCAGCGGGAGTTATAAAATTCTTCCAAAGAAGAACGAGGGCAGCCAATAATCCTCTGGGCAATGATGTTAACCCTCTGGAGTGCTGCCCTATTTGCTACTGTGCAGTTAGCAAACCATACAATAAGTTCAATAAGTTAAAATAGTCTCTATGGTGCAGCGGTAGAAGATCACCAGCAGTTTCTCATTCATACAACGCTGATATTTGAAAAATAAACTTACATGTTTACTTACTGGTTTTCCCCTGCCCATAATTTGCATAATAGTACACTATGAAAATCACATCATACTGAAGTTATGGAAACATTTTTTGTAATTTTATGTTCAGAGATTTATAACTACCCAAAATATATCAAGATATAAAGTAGTATGCAATGTTTTAATAAAATATATAAATCTGTTAATTTATTTAACAGTTCATTAAACTGTGTGCATTCTTGGAAGAAAAGACAACCAATGTAGTTGGTTAATTCATTGGTTTCTACAATCATATTGATGAATCTCTGAAACTGGTTACTCTCTTGACTATATTTCATACAGCAATTGTTTTACGTCATTGACATTTTTTTAACTGAGCAAGTAAAAACAGAAATTATATGAGAGATCTGTGACCACATTTTACCACCCTGTGTTATTGTTATGACAATCAAGGATGAGGAGTGTTAGCAAATACTACTACATTAAATTCTACTAATACTTCAGTGTTATTATCAGCATGAGATTTTCAATATTTCTTTCAGTTAAAATGTGCCCAGTAATATAATGATTAGATATTATCTGCAATATGCCTAAAGTTCTGTTTGTTTTGCCATGAGCCAAATGATGGCCAAGGATCCAGAGAAGTGAATTCAGCCTAATGTTTGTTTATTGAACTATTAAGGCTCTGGCTATGGCATTAGTAAACATCTGGACTTTTCTTGTCTTTTGATCATGACTATTAGGACTGGTGCAATCTGTTTATAAGGTTTTGGGTTTAAAACTGGGATCTAAACAGTTAACACATAAACTGGTTACAATGTAGTTGAACTGAAGCACATGGCACCACAGCTGTGTTTAGGACTGCCAACTACTTCCATAACTGAATAAAAAATTAGGCATTGAAATGGATGGACTAAAGCTTTATGAGTACTGTTGGACAATTACCAAAAAGTTTTGATATATTAGCAATAAGTTATTTTCATTTTCTTGTGTGCTATTTTTTTTTATTACAGGCATGAAATATAAAATTAAGATTTGCTTAATCAAAGTAAATTACACATTCATAATAAAATTTTAAGTATATTTTAATTATTTTCAAAATTCAATTTCTAGTGACTGTTTCTCCCAATTGCAAGCACACTTGCATAACAGACTCAATTATCTGAACTAAAAAGCAAAACGAAATAAAGAAGGTATAGAATTCAGCTTTGTTCTTCCATTCTTTATCCTTCTAAGAATGCACAAGGCAAGATGGAAAACTATTTATTACATTTCTTTCCCTTGTGTTATGAAATGAGGCTAGTAGAACAGTACTGTAGCATGGTCATTCAGTAGAGGAAGAAAAAAAAACATTAAATGATGGAGAGATATGGCATATGTGACATGGAATCTCACAACAGAACAAAAATCTTTCAAAACTGGCTGTTATGATAACATAACAGCTAAATATGACATTATTTGTGTTTTTCAATACCCATGAAATTGCTTTAATATATGTTCCCTAACTCAGCAGACACAGAAAAACTGGAGGCAAAGCAGACCAAGAGTTAAAGAGGATTGCATGATTACAAATTTCCAAAGATAAACGATCAATGGACATTTGCCAGCAGTTAATAAAATGAGTGGCTACATAAACAAATTAGAAGTAGCAATAATATCTGATGCAGAGTTATCTGTTTCATTTTCACAGGTCTGCCAGAAAGCAGTGGGATAACTCAAATAGGTTTTCAGGATTTGACAAAACTAAGCAACAGGTTTCCATCAAATGAGCTCTTCACATTTCTAGGAGAGCTATGGCGCTAACAGTTGGTAACAGAACAGATAGTCGGGATAATTCTTGAAGTTTATTTTTCTCCAAATTAAAGGGCTGAGGCATACTTCCAATGCGAATGTTAAGAAATACTAAGAAATTTAATTTAAAAATGAAGACTAGAAAATGGATACTTTTAAATCCCTATGCTGTTTACAAAAATAGTACGATTTTGAGTCTCCATCGGTGTGCACCACGACCAACCTAACTAAAATCCATGTCAGTATAAGTAGTATTTTTTTCTAAATAGGAAATCACCAGGCTGTACTCATTTTCATAGGAGGTTTCAAGCATAAATGGATCTGCAATAAGAGATTGATGATCTCTGAAGAGACAAAATAAAAGGGATGAAGATGTAGTTCGAAGGCTTTATTTGATTGATCTGCTCTGAGCAAAACTCAAGCTTTAAAAATTTCTAAGAAAATAAACGTTTTCTTTCTGAGGAACCAGAGTTGGAAATTAGAGTGAAGTACCTTCTCTCCAGGAGTCACTGAAATTCTCCATATGCAATGTGTGTATGAAGGATAACCATTTGGAAATCCTGGAGATGAAAAGTTGCCTGTAGACTCTTGCAGAGTTTCACCGCATGCTGAAAGACATCAGATCATAGAGAAATTGTGAGCTCTCTGGGAGGGGGTGCTTGAGGATACATGCTTCTTCTTACCAAAGGCAGAAAGAGAAATGCTTGTATTCAAATGCTGCAGCATGCTTTCCATCTCTTACCCGAGCTAGGCATCAGTCTGATTGGCAGCCACTACATACATAGAAGAATCCTAGTCATGATATAATGTTTGGCGTTACCTCTTTCATTTTACTGCTATATTGACCATTAGCGATTCCTACATTATTTCCTATTCTCTCCAGGAGTCACTGAAATTCTCCATATGCAATGTGTGTATGAAGGATAACCATTTGGAAAGTCATAGAAGGCCATTATAGAAGACCCCTCACACCTTGGCAATTATCTTTTTTGACCTGCTGCCGTCTGGATGGCATTTTAGGTCAATAAAATCCCACACCATTAGACTAACTAATGGTTTCTTTCCCTGGGCCATCCGAACCGCAAATAAACACGAAGTCACTACCTCATTAAGATGTGAAAACTCAATACCCCATTCAGATGTATAATAACATATTACAGTACAATCCATCTCTTCTGTATTATACTTGGTGGCAAAGCGTTTCAGTCAGTGTTGGATGTATATTTTGTGTATATTCGTAGATATTGTATTCTCAAATTGCAAATGGAGACATGGGTACTCTATTTTTCTTATCTTCATTTTTAAGTGCTTTGGTTTTATTGTATTG
>JANHFN010001494.1:94704-106368 GCA_032468175.1 Toxicocalamus goodenoughensis
GAGTACTTTTGTCTTAGGCATGAAGAATGTAACAACTGCAACCTAACCAAATGTGATAATGAGATGAACTGAAAAAAAGTCCTATGTAAGCAAAAAGAATGTGAACCAAAGCTCCCACATAAGGGGGAAGGGAGCATGAGGGGGTTATAAAAGCTTTGTCTTTCTTTTAATCCATGTTCCTCCATTGCTGGGAGGCACCCGCTACTGCAGTGGTGTTTAATAAAGTTGTTATCTTTTGGACCAACGAACCTGTGGAGTGGATTTATTGTTGCTCCAGCTGACAATACTGTACATACAATTACTTATTGTTTCATTTGTTCTTCTACATTATTATTCCATTTATGGAATACTTTGTGTTTCAAACCATCCAGTCTATTCCCCCTTCATATTGTATATGATACATGACTACATAACAAAATAATAATAATTTTATCTAAATCATCTTCCCCATACATACTTTTACTAAACTCTTTTTCTTTTTCAGAAGTCAAATCCACACCACGCCTACATTACAGAAATGCCTACAGAGCTTGACATTCTTTAGCCAAACATGAAGCCAATTTTCTTGGATACTTTTCCCTTCAATAATAGTTTTTGGAATCTAGTACATTAACATCAAGAATGGTGCTGGAGTAGGAAGAACAAACAGAGAAATTAGTGTTTTAAGTTTTTTTCTGCTCTGTCACAGCAAAATTTAACAATATACACATGTTGTGTTTTCTGTGTTAAGGATGCTAAATTTTATTCTGTTGCATGATAGGGTGCAGCTGCAGTGGATTTTATGTGACTTTAAATCACTGAAGATAATTTAAATGTACCGATAATGGTTTTCCAAGGATCAAATTGAATATATTTAATCTGAAATATGCTTGTTGCTTACAAATATCCATTTACATCTATCTTGGTTTTGGATATCTAAGTCGGTTTGGTCTAGTGCTTAAAGTAGTACACTAGAAATTAGGAGATTGTGAGTTCTAGTACTACCGTAGGCAGGAAAGCTGGCTCAGTTACTTTGAGTCAGTCACTCACTTTCAGCTCAACTCATCTCGCAGGGATATTGTTGTGGGGAAAATAGGAGGAGGAAGGAATATTAAGTATGCTTGCCACCTTGAGTTATTTATAAAAATAATAAATATTCTGGAACAAAGAGATGAAATTACTTTGAGACTTGTCAATAAAAATCAATTCTTCACTGGTGCAATACAAAATAGTTCAAAACTGAAAAAAGGCACTTGACAAATGCATCCTGTCACCTATAGACTACTATTCAACATGTACACAGAAATAATTAAAAGAAGTGCACATTCACATTTGGAGGAATCTACCATTGGGATTAAAATCGGTGGTAGGAATATCCACAACCTCCGATATGGACATAGTACTGTAAACTCGTAAAGCATTCCTGGCTTGCTGTCGAGTTGCCATAAGAAGGAGCGGGGGGGCAGATCTGATGGAGCTGTTCATTGCTATGATCAGAAGCACATTCCACACATATCTTTCTCCAGATTGTGTCTCAAGTTACCAAGCTCAGCCAGTGAGCCGTGTTTTCCACAGCTCATGAAAGTGCTTCATTGGAGAATGTGACTTATGACACACCCTGGAAGGAGGGGGGAAACAAGGTCATAGGTGAACAGTAAATTACATAGGGCAGAGCCGACTGTACTTGGGAAAAGTGCCAACATGTTGCTCCTAATAAATAATTGGATTTCTTTGGAAACTTGACTCGAGGCTCATGAATTAATTAGAGCATCCGTCGTAATCCTGACAAGTACAATATTGGTTGTGGAAAGCCAGGAGGATCTGGCATGGTTAATCCTGAGAGTTAAAGATAAAAGTGAAAAATTTGGACTTAACATCAAGAAAAACAAAGATAATGACAACTGCAGGGAATACACACATCAGAATGCAGATCAACAATGAGACCATTGAAACAGTACAGGAATTCATCTTCCTAGGCTCTGAAATCAACCAAAGTGGAGACTGCAGCCCTGAGATCAGAAGGCATGGAGCACTTCGAAGAATTGCAATGTCTGGCATGAATAACATCTGGAAGAATAAAGACATCAGCCTCACAACCAAAAGCAGATTAGTTAACACAATAATTTTTCCACTTGCTACTTATAGCTGTGAAACTTGGACTCTGAAAAAGTCAGAGAGAAGGGTGGATGCCTTTGAACTGTGGTACCAAAGGTGATTATTACACATCCCATGGACTGCAAAAATAATGAAGAAAGAAGTCCTAGACTGAACCTCACCAAAAATATCACTTGAAGTCAAGATCCCCAAACAGAGGCTAACATACTTTGGTCATGTCACGAGAGCTGACTCACTCAAAGTCAATCAGAGAAAGGAGAAGGGGCCGCCCTAGCATCCATTGGCTGAATATTATAAAAGATAACACTGAATGCTGATCCATAGAGTGGCCGAGGATTGGACACAATTGAATGACTGATAATGAGATGAGGATGAGGATGAATGTGAAGCATCTGCAGATGTTGGTGATATGATATGCAGTAATTTTCAAGAAAGGATGAAAATATAAATTTGATGTGAATATTTAGACCCAACTTAAGGCAGAATTATAGTATTTTGTTTTACAAATTCAACTGAAAATTCAGACTCAGTATTTTCAAGTACATTTTCAACCGATAAATAATCCTTTAGAGCAGGGGTAGGGAAACTTGGCTCTTTTATCACTTATAGACTTCAACTCCCAGAATTCCTGAGTGAGCCATAAAAGGTTCCTCACCACTGGCCTACTGGTTTTTCAATTGTGGGGAAAATCAATTTTGACTTGAATGGGACTGTTTAATATACAAATGTAGGACATATAAAGAATACCCAGGCTTTAGAGAAATACAATTTTACTTTTTTTAAAAAATTGACCCAATAATTCTAGGAGGGGAAATGTTCTCCAACTTGTTTCATGGAACAGCTTCACTGATTTATTAGAACTTTTTGGGGGAAGTAAATCCCATTGAACTCCCAGATCTAATTCTGATTATACAGAATTATTGTTAATGTCTGATTCCACTCTCCTTCCCCCAAAATCACAGCATGACATGACATTTAATTCTGGTTTTGATTTCAGGGGTTATTTGCAAGATATTATTTTAAATGCTTCAAATAAACCTTTGCATGTGTGTGTACATTTTCCCTAGACTTGTGTGTTTTTATGTCTGCATTAACTTCTCCCATTTTTGAAAGGAGTTCTCATCAATCAAATATATAAATCGAAAAAAATAAAATAAAAAAAAATAACTTTCTGAACGATATACCTGTTTTATCACGAATGTTGCTTTTAAAAGGATATAATTGAAATGCTATCCCTACAATGGTAGCCCTCTAGTGAATGGCAAATGACTCTGTATGTGGTCGCCACTAATTCTGAGTTATGTAATTCAATTCTGCTTTATTTTCCCTCGGGTAATAGTGTACTCTCCATCCTAAAAATCAGTGAGTGAAAATGAACAAGACAGATGTAGCTAACTTGTTGTGAACTACAATCCATATTAAAAGACCCTGTTGAATATCATTCACCATAATGGTCAGAAATAATCAACCTCCCTGTTGTGCATAGACAGGTACATAATATAATCCCAGCACAATCGGTCCTAAAGCTTTGAGAAACCCCTTTCAAGTCTTTACATCTATAAACAATTAAATGGAACATCTACCACTTTTTTCACATCTAAACTTCATTTGTTTATAGAAAAAAACAACTTTTAGTAAGAGGGGTACCCTAGTGTCTTTTACTCAGTTTTGTTTCTTTTTTCCAAAGAATTATTCCTCATTACCCCAAGCATAACTCTTCTATAACATATACTTTATCTGATGCTATCAATCCAGAATGTTTCTTATAATTGGCAATTTTGTTCCCTACTAGCTAACAAATCTCACAGAAAAGCATATTTTTAAAATATAATAAGGTTCATATAAAATGACCCCTTTTCAATGTTCAGTTTTGATAAGATGGCACTTTTGAAGTAAAAGTGAAGTAAAAAGTTAAGTAAAACTTTTGAAGGAAACTATTATCTTTTTGGTTAGAGGAATATTTTTTTAAAAAATTTGATTTTTCAACTCAATTAATTTTGAACACATTAGCCACGTTGGCATCAAAAATAAGGAAATATTTTTCAATCTGCAGTTTTGAATATTGTTTTGTGTTACGTTTTTCAACAATATATAAAGAACAGCCATTTTAAATTCTCCTTTGTACCTGAAAGGCCTGAATGGATTGATTGACATGAAATTTCTCATGTAAAGATTTTATCGATCTCTATTGAAAGAATGTTAAATGTTTAACAAGGCCAATGTCTAAAAAAATATGAGAGAATTATTGAAAAATGAGAGGACTCCAAAGAAGAGGGTAGGTTTTTATGAGGATTTTTTTTTTGTTATCCCAACAAAACATCCTGAGAGAATGCTTTTTCAATTTAACACATAACTGAGGCCCATGTAATGTGATCACTTATTGTTTCAATAAATAATTTCAATATTAAACAAGTCTAAGCAGGCAGCATGAATGAACTTGCATGGGCGCATCTCTGTCTTTGCTGAAAAAACGAGACTTCCAACTAAGGGGCAGGATGCAGGCTACCAGGAAGAGATAAACTAAGGGAATAGTGAGCACTTGTAATATGTAAGCAAGTTTGGCAGGACTCAATACTGTACTGCAACCGGGAAATTAGATAACAAAAGGTTGGCAATGTGTATTTTGTTCTTGAAGAGAACAGATTGTATCAGATAAATGAACAGTCAAATACTCACATCGTGCTTTTCCTAGCAATAATATAAACAGGAATACCTAGCAGTGATAAAGTTATGTAATATTTTGGTTGGACACAAAGCTACTTTGAACACCGGTATACTGAACTGATTTTTTTTTTCTTTAAGCAAACCAAAATTCCCAGTACAACAATGAGTGGACATAACTACTTAAATTATTAACATAACTACTTAAATTACATTTGCTTTAATATTCTTTTATCTACTTTAATCTTAAAAAGAAATAGAACAACAAAAGTTGTGAGTCACGTTTTACTATCAGAGGTGCTCTGTGAATTTCAATGTTTGCCAGAAACACATTTTTATTCTTCCCTTTGGCTACAAAGACATTCTTGTGGTCCTCCATGTGCCCAAATAGAACTTAAATTTATTTTAGTTAAACTCATTGGTTTAGTTAGACTCATTGATGCCCAATCTTGACTGATACCAGGAGTTCACGTTTTAATTTTTAAGAAAAGAAAAAAAGGTGAACCACCACTCAAATTTCCCAATTTCCCAATTTCTTATTCCCTCAATTTATATCACCAGTAAGGGAAAGTCTAACCCAAAGAAACAGTACTGGGCACCTAACCCCACTCCTTTCTCAGTTTTTATTTACTGTCTTTCAGCAAGGAAAGCCATATAAAAATCATTTATCCAGTGATTTTTGGTAGGAGCAAGGCATTTACCTTCTCTCCATTTTTGCTTATATTGGATCAGGCAGCTGTTCACAGCTGCTTGTAGCAAAGTCAGTATTCTCACTATTTTGGAAAGTTATACTCAAGGCAAACACTCATTCTAAACTTCTTCATATCCTTGGATAAAATTTATAAAAGTACTTTTTTTGAAACGGCCAAAAGCGATATTTGAATATTACTTTTGTAGAGTTTCTAAGAATAAACAGCCTTTTCTTAAGATCCATCTTTACCGTCAGGATTAGCTCTCTTCTGAAAGGTGCAGCTTTCTGAATTGTTACACCTCTCAAAGCAACCCGGAGAAATCTAGAAACTATCAATGGTATGGTATTGTTGTCTTCTTACAGGAATGCTTGTTAACCAGTGAAAAGTCTAGCTGTTCCATGATTTCCAAAGCAGATTTCTTTCTGTAGGTAGATTTAGGAATGAGGCTAAATATTGTGTCATGTTTGGACTCACCAGTGGTGGGATTCAAAAATTTTTTATTACTGGTTCTGTGGGCGTGGCTTGGTGGGCGTGATGTGACATGGTGGGCATGGCTTGGTGGGTGTGGCAGGGGAAGGATACTGCAAAATCCCATTCCCTCCCCAACCCACTAACCTGCTTTCCAGCTCCATTCTCCTTGGCAGGGCAACCAAAGAAGACCCAGCCGATCAGCTGGAATTCGGGGGGCACGGAATAGATGGGGGAGGGGCCAGTCAGAGGTGGTATTTGCTGGTTCTCCAAACTACTCAAAATCTCTACTACCGGTTCTCCAGAACTGGTCAGAACCTGCTGAATACCACCCCTGAGACTCACTCATATTCAGCCTCGTCTCATCAGTTATTCCCAGCTTTTCCCGTAGACGTTCTCTTTGGCTAGTTCTCAAACCTGGTGGAAATGCAGGTGTTTTTTTTTAATGTATTTCTTCTACAAGTGCTTCCTAGACAGTCCTGCACAGGTAGTCCTCGACTTATAAGAATTTGTTTAGTGACCATTTGGAATTACAATGGCACTGAAAAAAAGTGACATGGTTGTTTTTCACACGACCTTTGCAGCATCCTCATGGTCACATAATCAATATTCAGACTCTTGGCAACTGTGATCCTCTTTTGCGCCCTTCTGACAAGCAAAAGCAATGTGGGAGCCAGAATCACTTAACCATGTTACTAACTTAATGACTGCAATGATTCATTTAACAATAATGGCAAGAAATGTTGTAAAATAGGACAAAACTCACTTAGCAACTGTTTCATTTAGCAGCAGAAATGTTCGACTCAACTGTAGTCATAACTTGAGGACTACCTGTACTTATTATCACCATCTGCCCTTTTTTCTCATTTTTTCTATTTTTCAGTCCTGAAGATAACTTTTGTCTTTTAAGACACCAGAAAAATTATATAGAATGTATAAAGCCACTTCAAATGTAAGCTGGAAATATGAACTACTAGAAGGAACATATATAAAAAGGTAAAAATGTTGGCCTTAAATACATATTATACTATGATACAGAGGATTTTAAAGATTAATATTCAATTCAAGCCAGAACTTTTCATTTTAGGACAAATGGGTAAACAGTTTAGAAAAGAACATGGGAGATTACTTCTATGTGCAATCACTGCAGATTATTGTATGCACAGAGATAAAAAGATTCAATGCTACTCATTTTGGAGGAATGGTTGGTGAAATTAACAGATCTTGCTGAGGAACCTTTTTGCATATAAATGGAAAAAATGAACTTGTGATTTATTGCTGATAGAATATAGAAAGAAGACTATTAGACGTAATTTTACAGATATTAAAATATAATTGGACTTTTAACTACTCTGAAGAATATTGGAAACCTTTATTGTACCTTTTTTCTTTTCAATTTTTCTTAAACTTTTTTCTCTTTTTCTTGCACTTTTGGCTTTCATTTTGTTTTTCCTTTTTCTTCTTTATTTTCGTTTGGATTTGTTGTTAACTTTTTCAAAAGTTTCAATAAAAATCATATAAAAAAAGAAATTTATTCACAATCATGAGATCAGAATCTTGCTAGGCAAGATCTTCATATACTATTCATCCTTCTTCTTGGAACACTTACAGGACATTCATAGGTAGCTTAGCAAGAGTAACACACAAGAAGTCAAAAGAAAACTAAATAAAGCTCCACATAATACTATCAACTATTTTCATGATCCAACTTTTATATGAATTCTACTAGGTCTTGGCAAC
Source organism: Toxicocalamus goodenoughensis (assembly GCA_032468175.1). NCBI lineage: Eukaryota > Metazoa > Chordata > Lepidosauria > Squamata > Elapidae > Toxicocalamus > Toxicocalamus goodenoughensis. Next base: position 102,360 of record JANHFN010001494.1, read on the forward strand.
ATACAGTCCATAAAGTTTTTGTGTTCTTTAGTACCTTATTTTGTAACAATTGTGCCACTGAAATTTGGAAATAAAATAGCTATTATATATAGTGATTTAAACCAGTGGTGGATTCAAAAAATTTTACTACCGGTTCTGTGAGCGTGGCATGGCTTGGTGGGTGTGGCTTGGTGGGGATGGCAGGGGAAGGATACTGTAAAATCTCCCCACTCCTGAGGGAAGGTGACTGCAAAATCCCATTCCCTCCCCACCCCACTAACCGGCTTTCCAGCTCCGTTCTCCTGTGCAGGGCAACCAAAGAAGATCCAGCGGATCATCTGGGACTCGGGAAGCAGAGAATAGATGGGGTTGGCGGGGCCAGTCAGAGGTAGTATTTGCCGGTTCTCAGAACTACTCAACTACTCAAAATTTCTGCTACTGGTTCTCCAGAACTGGTCAGAACCTGCTGAATACCACCTCTGATTTAAACCTACCTCCTTTCTCATTTTTTTGGATGGATTTAAAGAAAGAGATTAGATGTGTTTTGTGGATGAAGCCATTTTATTCCTATTCCCGCATTTAATAACTCCACAAAACAAGCCAAAATATAGGCTATAAATTTTCAATCACATACTTCCAGCATCAACAGGTTTCCAAAACCCTTTCAGACAATCAACAGGAGGAGTAATACCCTATACCTCAAATGTTGCCCATCCCATTTTAAGCACATAATATAGTACAATTAAAATCAAAAACAGAGCAGTGATGAAGGTATTAAAAAACATCAATTTCAATATCAAAAAGCCTATGTTAAGGAATCTTCAACTTATCAAATAGCAGCATTTATTTCACATGCTACACCAATATTTGTAATTCAGATTTCAGTAGTGCTGGAACAAGAACTGTTGGATATACCAGCTGTATTCAGAAAAGAAAGCGCAATGTTTCTAAACACTCAATGGATAATGAAAAAGACAAAAGAGTTCCAAAAAGATGTCTATTTTTGCTTTATTGATTATAATAAGGCTTTTAACTGTGCAGGGCATAATACACTATGAATAGTCCTTAAACGTATGAGGGTAATCTTTGTTTTTTGCAGAAATTCTATACAACTAATTGTTAGAATAAAATGTGGAACAAGTAAATAGTTCAACATTGGGAAAGATATTCTTATACTAGTTTAATGGTCGAAAGTAAAGCAGATTGTGGGGGGAAAACTTAAGATAAAAAAATTCAAATCAGATTTTGCTAAATAATATTAATGTCAATTATTATACCCAATTCAAATAGGGTGAATTGAAGTGCTTTCATCTTCTACAAATCCAGATATGAAATTAAGAGATAACTACTACTTGGGAAGAAAAAGAATAAAAAAAATTGTTTAAAGATTAAGAAAAATATGAAAATCCGGAGTTAACATACAAAGAATAAACCTGTTGACAAAGCAACATTTTTCCCATTTATATAATATATGGCAATAAATCATTAGAAAAAACAAAAAGAAATGCCTTTGAAATATGAGGCTAGGGAAGATTGTTGAGAATTCATTGAATTGCAAAAAATAATAATAATCATTTGATATTACATGAAATAAAACCAGACTGCTACTAAAGCAATAATAATAAAGCTAAAACTTTGATAATTTTGACATATGAGGCCAGATTTGGATATTTGGAAAAATTGCAATCAGATGTAATAAAGGCCTATGAAAGACAAGATGAACAGATATTATCACCAATGTCATAAACATGATATTATAAGACTTGAAAGAAGCAGTTGCTGACAGACAATCTTGGAAAACTAAAGTCACAGAATCAGAATCTGAATAGTGTACAATAATATGATAATATTTAGAAAATGAGATACTCTGGCAATGCATGTTAAGTACTGGGCAGTGCATAACACTGCCTGTTTTATGCCTTTCAGCCTTTTCCCAGCCCATTCTCGCCTTGTTTCAGGCCATTTAAAACTTTTGCCTGTTCTTCCATTCCCATCTTAAAATGGTACCCATTGGGCTGGGAAAAGACTGAAAGTACAGCTGGAAAGGAAGGTAGACCCAGAGGTGGTATTCAGCGGGTTCTGGCCAGTTCTGGAGAACCGATAGCGGAAATTTTGAGTAGTCCGGAGAACCGGCAAATACCACTTCTGACTGAAGATGTTACAGTATCTTTCCCCTGCCACGCCCACCCAGCCACATCCACAGAACCAGTAGTAAAAAAAATTGAATCCCACCACTAGGTAGACCTGATCTTTAGAAACATATAAGAAACTTATTAAGGGAAGACTTGGACATAAGATTATACACTCTAAAGATAGAAAAAAATGTGAGGAAGAAACTGAAAGTAATTCCACCTTGATTTTATTTAACCTAAAGTGAGACAAGGGAGTAATTTGGACAGGCTTTCAAAGTTCTGTTAAAATACTGCACAATAATAAAGTATAACTCTTGGAATCTTCATATGTCTATTTCTTAACCTGCCCCATCTTGAAGGGCTGACATCAATCATGAAAGCATGCCTAAGTTTGGAGTGGGAGAGCCAGGGGGGAGAATTTCTTAAACAAAATGTATATCAGCGTCAGCACAAATCATAGATGGGGAAGTATCACACTGATACACTAAAATAACTGTGGGCCATAAAGGGAGCTGGCATGCAGTTCATATACTTAAAGTTAGGTATGTAGCAGCAGCAATGGAGCTGGCAGTATTGGTGAGGCCTGGAAGTGCTTTCGGGACAAAGTTGACTGCAAGAAGCTAGATGGCATCAGATCCCTCCAAGCGATGGAGATGTTTGGTAACAGTCAATTTGTTGAATTTTTTTTAAAAAAATGTTAGTGGGCTGCACTTAATGGGCAACATAAAGCCCATATTTGCCATATTTGTGCAAGGCTGGTCTATATTTTTGCTGAACTATATTTTTGCTGAACATGACGAATAAGAAGTCGAATAAAATAAAATAAATAAATGACAACTACTTCTAAATGAGAAAAATTACGTGTGCCAGATTGGCATACTATGCTGATAAAATTAAACTTGGAACACCAATGAGGAAGGAAAAATGGGGGTGAGGAAAGGCACCCTGTTGCAGTTATTATGACATTATCTTGATTCACACTTTTGAAAATCCATCCTTCTCTCACTTCAGAAAAGTTACATCACTGGAATATACCGGTTTCTTGATAATTGGTTCTCTATTTTTTTCTAGACCAGAGGTCAAACAGAATTACTATGTGGTCTATGTTGTTATAGTGAAATAAAAAATATTGAAGGGTAACAGTAAAGCATTTTGAATGAGATTTCGTAAATGTTGCCCATTGTATCTAACACTTTTGAATGTGTAAGAATATCTTCACATTTAATGCACAAGTGAACAAAATTCACATTTGGACAGCTGACTGCCAAATCTCTTGAATCAAGCTATATTTGCTAAATGTTTTGCATAAAAAATTGTTATCAGCTCTTAAACTAAAATGTGAGAAACGTCTTTTCTGGCTCACTTTAAATGACAGATGGAAGTATAAGATTGAGCCAAAATGTTTGCTGGAATTAATTATTTGCACTGACACTTAACAGATAAAGAATTAAAGGCTTCCGGTTGTTTCTCTTCGCCACCAGACAGGTTTTTGCGGGGCTCAGCAAATTCCCGCCTGGGCTCTTCGCTGGAGTACCCCAGATCGGAAGATTTTGGGGCTGTGGCTGCCCCGTAGAGGCAAGCCGAAGAAAAGAGGCATCCAGGGGTGTATGGGAGAGCCGCATCTCTCCCCCCCAGCTGGCTAAGCCTCCTGTCCGAAGGCAACGGAGCGGTGGTCAGAAATGGCCGCCACATAGAAGACAGCAGCCGGGACAAAGAATATGCAGGAGGAAGGAGAACAAGAAAACATGAAAGTTTCTTGCTTGGCCGGAGGAGTAATAATTCTTTTAAATTTAGACTTCCTGGTTTTTTGGCATTTAAAATGATACATTTGTTTCCATCTGAGGATTCTCAGCTGCGAACAGGAATGTGGAAAGAATTTTCCCTTTCGACGCTCTGAT
>JANHFN010001494.1:119109-137648 GCA_032468175.1 Toxicocalamus goodenoughensis
GGAATTTGATATTTGGATTATCCCTGGATGAAAACTGACTGATTTTACCTGTGAATGACTTTGGACTGCCTATTTTGAACTTTGCTTAACGTTTCTGGAAGTAAAAACCTACATTTGCTGTACAGTGTATCTGTGTGCTGTATGTGTATTATTCAAACACTCCTCTCAAATATGTCTCCCTGTATGCGCTCATTCTCCTAACGGGGAATTATCTCAACAGAGGTTGTAAAAATTAATCCTAAAAACATGCAAATAATTTGGTGTTGGTTTTGGGATATCCTTTAAAAGAAATTTGCAACACTAACTGGCAAAGTAAAATATTAAAGTAGAAGAGCAAACAGAATGGATGAATAATAATAGTTTTAAGATTGAGAAGGTAAAATATCTGAGAATAACTAGGACAAATATGAACTGTTTGCTATTTCCAAATAAAAAGCATCCACGAAAGAGACCTAAAACAAGATTGATTGACATCAGCAATTATTATGGGCCCAATTGGCAAAAGAAAGCTCAGGACCATATAGGTCGGATCCATGCAAAAGTGGCCTTCATCCCAGTGGTGGGATTAGTTTTTTTTTTACTACTGATTCTGTGGGTATGGCTTGGTGGGTGTAGTGTGGCTTGGTGGGCATGGCAGGGGAAGAAAATCTCCATTCCCTCCCCACTCCAGGGGGAAGGTTATTGCAAAATACCATTCCTTCCCCACCTTACTAATCTACTTTCCAGCTCTGTTCTCCTGTGCAGGGCAACCAAAGAAGACCCAGCTGATTAGCTGGGACTCGGGAGGCAGAGAATAGATGGGGGCAGGGCCAACCAGAGATGGTATTTACCGGTTCTCCAAACTACTCAAAATTTTCACTACCGGTTCTCCAGAACTGGCCAGAACCTGCTGAATACCACTTCTGCTTCATCTTGCAGTGGGTAGACAATGGCTAGAATGATGATGATGACATTAAGATATGGAGTGAAGTTTAAAAGATGATAGAAACTAACATTGTCATTGCTGGGAATAATTTCTGTAATAAAAATAAATGTTTTGCCTAGAGCGATGTTTTTTGGTTTCAGACAACACCTGCTTTGACAACTGATGCACCATTTAAACAGTGGCAGAATGATATATCTAAATTTGTGTGGCGGGGAAAAAACACACACAATCACTTTCCCTACAAAATGCTGGCCACCTTGACTTCTTCAACCATTTATTCCCTGTTGGTGAGGATTAGATCCAAAAAGTAGGCTCCCCTGTATCTATCTTTTGACAAATGAAGTTGTCAGCAAGGTGGAAAAGAATTTATTGGCTCTCTGACTCTTGAAGAATTAGGTTCCCAACAGAGGAACAGAGGTTACTTGAAATCTCCACAGTTGAATTGCTGGGCAAGTATTTATTTTATCTTTATGAACAGTGCATCATGCTTACCTTTTCTCTGCTGGGTATCAATAATGAGTGTTGATTGTGCTTGTTACCAGTGAGTTTGGGTAGTCCCTATTCCATTATAGGGTCTCTTTGTAAGTTATGATCTCTAGTTCTCCCTTTTTCCCCCCATACATTCTTCATTGCTGTAGAAACACATGACATTTTCATTAGTATTGTCTATTTTCCTTGTTGTTGTTTTCTGCCAAAGTCTTGAGTTTCTACTTTGACCTCTAGCTTCTCCCTTGCTGTTCTGTTTCCTTGGCCTGAGAACTTGATTGCATTTGCAGTTCTGGATTTTTGCTATCCTGTCCCTTAAGACTGATGAGATATCTACTAATCATTTTAATCCTGGTCTTTGTAGAACGTAGCCTGTCTCTTTCCAGGAATCTTTTGAGAAAGCGTCATTCTAGGTATTCTTGTAGAATCAAAACCTTGCTTGGTGACAACTCCTGCTTTCTCATTACTGTGATTGAAATCCTTCCTATCCTATGCTCCCAGTTCTTTCACCTTCCTGATCAGAAATTCTGTCATAATGTCTTCTGGCTAAGTCATCATTCCCTACTTGGATTAAGAAGAAAAGTTAGCTATTAGTTGTTTACTCTTGCTAACTTTCCATAATCTCCTGGAAAATAAAGCACCTTACATGATATTGTTTTAAGCCTGCATGCAGTTGCCTTACTTCATCTTGGTAGGAAATCAACATGCCCCCATTTTTATCATCAGAATGGCAATTTCTTTGGCTCATGGAGGACAGAATGCCTTCTTGTCAGTCCCATTAGGCAGTCCCTACTGAGATATCAACTATTTTCTCATCCCAATTGCCCTACCAACAATTGTCCAGCTCCATCAGAATCATCTTCCTTACTCTAAACTTCCATAGTGTTCTACAGATCACTTGCTCAGGCAAGTATGGATTATCCTTTAGATGGAAAACATGCCATCCTGAGCTTCACTGCCCCCAAGTGCCTCCAGATCATCCTGATTCTTTAGCTGATATGCTCCCGTTGTCTGCATCTGCCAAAGGAGTCTTTCTGTTCTCTGGCATTTTTTTCATTTTCTTGCGCTCCCAAAAAGCAATCAGCTCTCCTGTCCAGAAACTGTATCTCTTCCCTGCTACTCTGCAATATGGACATTCTCTTCAAGCCTTTTCTTTTCCAACAAGGACACAAGTTGAATGTGCATTGAGTACAGGATAGAAAGCCAAGGTTGTACACACTTGGAGAGCATGATGGTTGATGGCTGAACCACTGTTCATGGTGCTTGAATTTCCCCACTGACTTTCCTAGCCAGCCCCTGTGCAAAACTTTCCTGTTTGCCCCATGTTCATGTGCACTGGTTATGAGCTTCTCGAAGCCACCCATTTGGAGGGAAGTAGCCTGGACTAGAAGAAGGAGAAGGAAAACAAGTATCTCCCTTTTGACTTCACTCATCAAATATGTGTTGTACCTATTCACTAACACAGTGACCTTACTTTCTGGAAATTAAATTTCTTAGATACCTCCTGGCTCACGCAGATCAGCAAAAGCAGGGGCTGTAGTTCTATTTTCAGGAGTATTTTTTTTTTTTGTATTGACCCCTCTGTCCCAAAATCAAGTTTCCTCTCAGTACATATTAATGAACATTACCTATCAAGGGATGATGGGGAAGGAATTAATTGTCATTTGCAAGGAGCAATTGACAAGAACAATTGATAGTGATGGACAACCTTGATTTCCAGAAAGGCTTGCCTTCTGTTATTGATCGTTTCACTGACATTTTTTTTCCAGTTCCCATTTTTCAATGTGCTGCTCCTTTGCATTCCTCCCTTGCTGGTTTTATTTCAAGGATCCATAACACTTTGCTTCCTTTATTAGACTCCATTCATAACTCATCCTATAAAGCTCTTTCTTGCCCTTAAGATTTACTTGATGCTTAAGGCTCGGACTAACAACTATGCTTCCGCCAAGAAACGGAGTCAAATTTAATCTGACAGTATTGTTTTCTGACAGTTTTGAATGTTCTTTGAGCCAAATCTCTTCAGAGGCTTAGCTTACACTTACAAATTACACCCTAGTGGCCATTATTTTAAACTAGTTCTTATTATACATTCCTTTAACAATTCCACCTCAGGTTTTGTTGTTTTATTGCATCCTTAATTGTGTGGGAAAGAGAGAGCTGTGCCCATAAACTCAAACAAATTAGATGCACCTCACCCCACCCCATCTTGCTGCAACACCCATGCACACCACTTATTATTAATCGTTATCATTCTGGCTGTCTCCTGATTAAAGCCCTTTAAACAATTACAGGTAATCCTTGACTTACAACAGTTCATTGAGTGACCATTCAAAGTTACAATGCCACTGAAAAAAGTGACTGATGACCATTTTTCACACTTACAACCATTATAATATCCCCATGGTCACGTGATCAGAATTTGAACGCTTGGCAATTGGTTCATATTTATAACCGTCACAGCGTTCTGGGATTATGTGCTCATCTTTTGCGACCATCTGACAAGCAAAGTCAATGGGGAATGTGACTTAACAACCACGTTACTAACTTAATGGCTGTAGTGATTCACTTAACAACTGTGGCAAAGAAAGCCATAACATGGGAGCAAAAATCACTTCACAAATGTCTCACTTAACAACAGAAATATTGGGCTCAATTGTGGTCATAAGTCGAGGATTACCTGTACATAATTTTTTAGCTGAAGCTGGCATATGCATATCTGAGCAGAAAAGACCACGTCTCGCAATCTCCACACATCAAATTAAAGGTGTGGGATTCATCATACACATTTCTTCACCCCCAGGAGGAAAGCATCTTTTAAAAACAGTTATTTATTTATTTATTTAATTAATTAATCAAACTTATATGGCTGCCTAACTTATATTACTCTGGTTGGCATACAACAAACCAGTTAAAAACAGTAGATAAATAAGACAATCATTAGTAGGTATTGTACTAAGCGTAACATGTTTTAATCGAATTCATTCAGCCGTGCCATACGGCAACCCCTGGCTGTTGTTGTTCGATACAATTCCATCAGTGGAGGTTGCATCCTTGAGCTGGGGAAATTAAGCTGGAGCCATCAAGCGCTTTATAAAATGACGGTTCCATAAAACATTGCAAGCTTTTAATTTTTCTCAGGGAAGTGTATTTTTTAAAAGGGGGGAAGGAGAAATCTGGGCATATTAAAGCATTTAATTGACTAATTATGTGCCATCAAGTCAATGTTGACTCTTAGCGGCCATATTCTCTGAGGACACAGAACATCCGGCCTGTAGGCAAATCTAACTAATTGGACTGTTAATGGGTGCTTCTGTATGGAACGGTGGTTTCATCATTTGTTTCTCCTCCCCTGATGCAAGTGATCCTGTCTGCTGCCTCCTCCTCCTCCTGCTTCATTGGGAGAATGTGGTCAGAGGGCATCTTGTACCTCCATTTATTCTTTTTCTGATACGGCTATTACTAGCATGTCAAAATTATCTCTGACTTTGTTAACATATTAGAAAAGACTGTCTTGATTTAGCCTTTCTTCTCTTGGCCACTTGTTAAGCTAATGACGTGTCCTATTTGAAGGTTGAACAAAAAGGGCTTAGGAGACAGAGTTTAGATTTTCAGAAATGGACGTGGTTTTTTTAATGCCTCGGATTTGTAATGCTGGTCTGTGACTGTAATGAATTATTGCTTTCAGAAATGGAGGAATAAAGTAGCTGTAACTATTTCTTCATCCCAGGAACCTTGTGCTCAGCCTAATCTTAATCCTCCCAGGGATGAGCTTCAAAAGTTTAGCAAAGGGTTCTCTGCCTGGTTGCTGGGTGGGCGTGGCCATGGTGGGAATGGCCTAGTTGCCTTCTTGCACCATAGCAGGGGGTGTTTTGCCCTCCCTGGGCTCCAGAGGATTTTGCCAAGCCTCCGGGAAGGCGAAAACAGCCTCCCTGGGCTCTGGAGGCTCTCTGGAAGCTGGAAACGGGCCCATTTCCGGCCTTTCTGAACTTTGGGGAGGCCTATTTTTCACCCTCCCTGAGCCTCCACGCGTGCCCTGCACTTACCTGCATCCAAAATGGGCCACTTAGATACTTCTGGGAAGGGTGTGGTGTGGTGCGCAGGCCCAGCCACGAGTGGGATTTGGGGTTCTCTGAACTGCATATAATCTTAGGTAGGGGCTCTCCCAAACTCCTGCGTACCCACAGCAGCCCACCCCTGCCTCTCCCACATTTGAACTGTAAATAATGAACACCTGGCATGAACACCAGTCATATTCATTCCTCACTTTAAAAATTTTTTTTCCTTGAAACTCAAAACTATGCTCAATTTTTTTGTAATCCTGAAGAGGCCTAATGAAAGTATTGTTAGGAGTTGGCTTACATAAAAAAATACTTAGTTCTCCTTTCCCCATTTTTCATTCTTAACAATCAGCTGGTGAAATATTCTTATTTGTAGATATTTTGATAATTTGTAAAGTCTTGTGGAATCCTCAGAATCCTTGATAGGTTGTGTGATTTTTCTGTAACTTCTGCTGATACTTATAACATATAAAGGAATTTGGAGTAGCTTACTAGTAGGCTTTGCATAATAAAATCCAACAGACATTTGAACTTATGTAATTTTTATGATATATGTCTTCGGCAAAGGAATTAGCGCAGAAAAAAATAAGGAGCAAAACCCTGATTCACTGGCAACTTCCACATTACAAGAGACTCTAATTGAATAATTGATTTATATGAGGGAAATGGACTTTTGGTAAAATCATTTTTATACATAAAAAGCTATCAGCAAATGATTTGAGACCCCTGTTAAAATGTATAGATCAAATCTGTCACAAAGTTCTTTGGAGACCATAATGATATTAGAAAATTAATAACTGGGTCAATTTTTAAAAATACAACTCTCCTACTTGTGAGCTGTTGACTTCCAAAAAGCAGAACTGACGTGGACATCATCTTTATTTCTGCTTCCTTGCTTTCTATACTTTTACTGGCTTTATTTAAATTTATTTGGTTGATGTATATTGGAATATTAAAATATCATAAGGCTTAAATTGTAATATAGGGGAATTATCAAACTGAATGGGTTCCACAGCATTTCTTTTGGTAGATCACCAAAATGGCACCCATAGCTTCTAATAGCAATGTGAGAAATATTAAAATGGCAGAAACCTCATGAGATGTCAGTTCTCTCATGGATCTTAGGACATGCTTATTAAATCTATCTAATTGCAGACACATCAACATGCATGTAACCTGGTTTGTAATGTAAGGGCATTATAGGTAAGAATCAGCACCTTGAATTACACCTGGAAGTTCACTGATAACCAGTGCAGTTCGTAGAATTAGGGCAGCACTGGTTTGAAATTCCTTATAAGATTTTCTTCCTGTCCTGCATTTAAATCACACCTTTCTAGCTGCCACCATTAGTTTCTACAAGGCCATATCTGTGGTTCTCTACAAATTGTAAGGTGACCAAAATGTGAGTGACTGTAAAGAGAACCTTCTGATCTAGAAGGAGGCACAATTGGCATCCAAGGTTGCCCTCCAAGTCCTTGGGGCACTTGCTCTTTGACCAGACCCTGCAAGAACTCCTCCCAAATTGTATATTTGTTCTTTTTGGGATAGCATAACCCTATTCAGAAACAAAGATGGGGAACTCCTCAGATCTAAACGTTTGATCTTATCAGGGTTAAGTAACAGCTTGTTCTCCTCATTCAGGCCCTTATTCTTGAAACTTTGGGCTCTTAATTATCTGGAAATCATTTCCATGGTGTCTAAATTAGAGTTGTTCAATTTTGTTTTGTTTATCCTTGATGTTTCTAGGAGGCACACATAGGTGGAAGGGTGATGATGGAGCAAAATGGAAATGCCTATCCCATCAAGAGCCTATTAGGTGTTCTGCTTAGGGAAAAACTGATGAAAAAGAACCCATGATGAATTGGAATATCCTCACCTTGACAGGCTGAGAGAAATGAAATAGCACAAATTTGCTTCTTATATGCAAAAAGTCCTCAGAGGGAAATGGTATGGCAGTCTCATTTTCTGAAAGGGTGGGGGCTGGAGAGAGTAAGAGAGAATGAGAACACATCCTTGTAATTTAGTCCAAGAAGAAAGAAAGGAAGAGTGATGAAATCTGTAAGTCCTCTAAATTACAAATGGGAGATGGGGGCTGATATGGTTGAGCTTATTAAATTTCGGAAGGAAAAAAATAAAAGTAAAAATCCCCACACAGCAATCCTGTTCAGGACCTTGGAATCCCAGTTGGCTTCCTCCAAATTCCTTTCTAAATGATAAACCTTTGTCCCTGAAATATCATCTTTTTATATTTAATTTGCTTCCTTTAGCCCTGTGAAGGCCTCCCTATTTTTTTTTCTGCATCTCTGAAGGTTAATAATTTACTTCATTTTCTTTGAGAGAGTCTTCATTTATTTTAGTATCCCAAAGGAAAACATATGAAACCAACAAAGCAACAAAGCAAATCAACATGTTTGAAGGATTCAGGGCTGGCTTGAAATGCAAAGCTAAATAGATACTTTACAAGCTGACAACTGTTCCTTATCACTACTTCTACTGGTTGTCTATTCATTTAAAAGAGAAAAAAGAAGTGAGAGCACTGGAAGAATAGCATTCCTATTCTGGGAAATGGGTTGCGTGTATCCAGAAAGCCACTTGTTCAGATTTTCAAAAATGTCATTAGTTGACTTCATTCTGAAATGTCACTTTGGGGCAAATATGATTAAAAGAGAGTAAGATGTGGGAAGTTCATAGGCTATTCATTCTCCATTTCCCACAAACAGTTTTTTTTTCTTTTAATATTTGTGGGAGATCTTCCTCCCTTTAATTCATGGAAGAAGCTTTAATAGGAATATTTTAAGCTTGTTCTCTTCTAACTTGAAATGGTAAAATCTCTGAACCAGATTTACATTGCATGTACTACACATATTATTATTACATATTCTTTCCAACTGAGGTGAATCTGGCCCCCACTTTTTTCCCTTCTGGAAGGGCATTAAAACCCAGCTCTGCCAGTCAGCCTAAGGTCTTGACAGGATGCTCAGTGTTTGAGGTAGTTGGTGAATTGACTGAAAAGATTGTATGATTGTATCGTACCTTGTTTGCTTCTTGTCTTTGTGTTAGGTTTCATATCTATGGTTTTAATCATAAGCTGCCAAGGCCACTTTTCAGAGTGAGATGGGTAGCATATAAATTTAATACATAAGAAATAAAATCAGGGGTGGGATTCAAATTTTTTAATAACCGGTTCTGTGGGCGTGGCTTAGTTGGTGTGCGTGGCTTGGTCATGTGACCAGGTAGACATGACTTGGTGGTCATGTTATTGGCAGGGCGTGGCCAACTCAATGTCACTCACATGAGGCATGCATCACGCCTGGCCTCTCAAGACTGTGGGGATGCTGCAACAATCGTAAGTGTGAAAAATGGTCATAAGTCACTTTTTTCAGTGCTATTGTAACTTTGAATGGTCACTCCACACAAGCAAAGTACCAGCAAAGGAGGGGGGAAAAAAACTCCAGAGAAGTTCCTGAGACAGGAAGTCTAGTCCCGCCAAGAATGTAATAAGGGTTAACGGAGAGGCGGTTTCTGTAAGCAACACCAGAATGTTTCCTTCCTGACTTCCTTTCAGAATTAGGCCAGTAATTTCTTCTAACAACCGGTTCTCTGAACTGCTTAAAATGTTAACAACCGGTTCTAGGGAATAGGTGTGAACCTGTAGAATCCCACCCCTGCCTATATACATTATTTCATAATAAAAGTACATCAAAGAATAACCAATGAAACATATTCTGATATATTCAAAAGAAAAGGAAAAATTACACAATGAGTATGCAGGTTAAAATAATAGAATATGTCGTGTCTTTATATAAACATAGAAAAGCATTTTTTGCCAGATGGTGAATTTGGGCAATTCATCTCGAAAGTTCAGCACCATCATGTTCTCACACCCACTGAATTGTTCTAAAACTATCCTACGTGAAACCAGAAATAATTGGCTTGTGTAAGTAACATACTGAAATACACAGATATTATGTAAGAACAATTTCTGCACTTTATCTACTGCACATTATCTCTTTAAGAATGTCATACTGATAGTGCTATAGCAATATATGTGTGTGTGTGTGTGTGTTTGTTTATGTGCAAATGTACAAAAATATAAATGACTCACTAGCTAAAACATATTATAAACAAATGATTTCAAGGCAAAAGCTGCACATATCCTTTAATTTGCATGCTGCAAGCCTTATTCCAGAACACCCAAAACCATATTAGCTTTCATTGAAATTACATTTCAATTTAATTAAAAATTATAATTAATTCAACTCATAATCAGCGGTCCTTGTAATTTGTTACAAAATAAGCTGTCTTTTTACCAATATTTTAAGAGACTCTGAAGAGTACACCTAAGGTTTTTCAAGGTCATCTGAGGTCTTAAAGCACAAGTGCCACAAACTCAATCGTTTCATGGGCCGGATTGTGATGTATCGCGACATTTTTAGCTTTTGCAGAGCCAGGGTGGGTGTGACTTATGTGTGATGTATCCAGCTCACTGGCCTCCAGTTTGACAGGCCTTTAGGTCAGACCTAAAACCTCGAATTGTGCATTTCTACTTTATGAATGGCAACAGGATATAGAAGGGGAAAGAGTAATTACTTCAAATGATTTGGATCTGCAAGTTGATGACCTCATTGGACTGAAAACCATAACTTAATCCAGTATTTTTCCATTTCGTTGACTCTAAGATTTGTTGACTTCAACTCCCAGCTATGCTAGCTGGGGAATTCTGGGAGTTGAAGCTCATACGTCTTAAAGTCGAGAAACATTGGCTTAATCCATTGTTAAGCAGCAATTTTCACTTATTTGGTTAGATGGGGCAACACTGTAGATGATGAATGGTGAAGAATAGAACAGAAGAGAGTGTAAAGGATCTTGTAGGTCTTCTAGTCCAGCCTCTTATTTAGGCAGGAGGACCTATACTATTTTAGATAAGTGGCTGTCTAGACTCTTCTTAAAAACCTCCAGTGATGAGGTTTTGCCCACAATTTCTGAAGGCAAGCTGTTCCACTGGTTAATTGTCTTCACTGTTAGGAAGTTTCTCCTTAATTCCAGGATGTTTCCAACCAGTTTCTTGCCCTGCCTTCTGGTGCTTTGTAGAATAAGTTGACCCCCTCTCCTTTGTGGCAGCCCCTCAAATACTGGAATACTATCATATTGCCCTTAATTCTTCTTTCTTTAGACTAGCCAAACCCAAATCCTGCAGCTGTTCTTCCTATGTTTTAGTCTCTAGGCCTTTGATCATCTTAGTTGCTCTTCTGTGAACTTTTTCCAAAGTCTCAATGTTTTGTTTTGGGTTTTTGTGCAGTATGGTGGCCAAAAATTGATTGCAGTATTCCAGGTGGTGGTCTTACTAGGGGGTTTTATAAATATAAATAAAAGCAGGCAAAGAATTGTCTGCTCAGTTCAAGATTAATTTCAAACTATGTTCCGAGAAATGAAACATCTCTGATGGTATCGCTGTGGAAAAAGTTAGCACTCAGTTACAGGACACATGCTTTACATGCAGGTGTTTCCACAGTCAAATCCAAAAGTATTTAGAGAAACTCATTTTTTCTAAGACAGAATAGAGCAGAACTTTGCAAATTCACAAACTCTTTACGGAGTGGTACCTGCACTGTTTAAAGATGAAAACCTGTTGGCATTTCCTCCACCGTTTCTCAACTACTACCAGTTTTCAATTAAGTTTTTTTAAAAACAAAAACAAAAACCTTAAGCCATGATCTTAAAACGAATTTAAAAAATTAGACTGGGATCACATTTTAGCTAATAGGAAAGTCCATTCACACAGTATTTGTCCAGATACAACATAAGAAAAGGAATTAATGAGTAGTTTGCATAGCCACCATTCACAAGTGCATACCTGTACATAAAAAGCTGCAGATTTGCCTACAAGTCAAATGATATTTTACTCATATTCAGAATGTGGTTACCATATTCACCTACTGAAATAACAAGCTAAAAAACAACATTTCCAAAACGGGAGAAAAAAATATTCCAATGAAAAACAACCATCTCAAAAAGGATGCAAATAAAAAAGAAAAACAACTAACAACATTGCTTCTTTTCTGCAAATGGACTTACAGATAAGCACATAAAGGGAATTGTCATTAATAACCTTATATTCATTTTGAGAGGGAATAGTAGTTTAAATATTATTTCATATATGCTGGTATTAAAATTGTTGTAATTTAACAAGCCATATGTTTTTCCTTTTTAAAAAAAAAAACACAATGCCTTTTCAATCTTGTTTCTGTCAAAAGGTTTATTTAAAGAATTCATATTATTTTTTGATAATGTCCTTATATGTACAATCTTAATTACCAAAATTATAAATCAAATTGACAGAATATAGACTGGTTTGTTGTTGGGAAAGAACTCCTAACGCGTTACTGAACATAAAAAGAAAATCAATTCTATTTCTACCATCCAGATTTCTCACTTAATCCCACTTAATTATTTTCAAAATAATAGTTTTAATATTACACTTGAAAAAATTGATACTGTATACAAATAAATTTAAGTAGATAACTCCCAGAAGCCAATATAAGACCACATAGCACTAATCTACATTGATTTGCTGTAACTTGTATATTATCATTGTTTGTTCCCCCCAAATTGTGAACAGGAAAATATCAACAAGGAATCTACAAAACTGGCTACCTTGCTTGGTATGACAAAATAGTTAAGGGGTTGGATTAGAACTAAGGAGACTGTTAAAATAAGAGTTCATGGGTGACTTTGGGCCAATCACTAGCTTTTTAATTGTCCTCACAAGGTTGCTGTTATAGTTAAAACTGCAGGAAGACATGTATTTTTCCTTTTGTAGTTTCCTTTTGGAAACTAGGAAATAATTTTCATGAATAAATACCAGAATACTTATTAAGTGCTAGATTGTTATATTTTTGTTCAGTCATTGAATGATGCACAGTGTTTGCTCATTCAAGCTCACCTTCCTTTTTCAGTTTCATCCAACACTAAAATAATTCACTTTAGCCAAACCCGTAATATTATTTTCTCTCCTCACCATAATTAGTAAGGAAACACCACGGCGGATAGCACAGCTTGGCCTGATTTTAGTCTAAAGAAACTTGCTGGAACTGCACAAACAATTCAACCATAATGTTATGTACAGGATATATATGTACAAGAACCTGGGGGTGGGTTAAAATTATGTGAAAAATGCAATTTAAGATTATATAAAGATGGATATCTTATCCTGGCCAGAAGTTCGACTGAAATAGGGCAAGAATATATATTAATATCATGCTTTTCAGAAGCATACATGGAGTTCAGAGAAATTATCGATTGGTCCATTGGATATGCATCCATTTTAAATAAAATGTTTTTTTAATGTTAAGTAAATATTTCTATTAGCTAGACGCCACAATAATGCTCTAAGGTGTGAGCACTGTTGATTAAATATATACTGTATAAACCAGAGTATTAGAATTGTTCATCTAACATTTGTTGCTATTATTTTAAGGCTCATAGCATAAAAGGAGCAAGTTATGTAGCTAATTGTTTGAGAGAATAGACATGATCCTCAGAAATAAATCCCTTTGAAAAATTTATCTGATATTCTTGCCAATAAAAACAATTACAGGCTAATTATCTATTCATTTCTCGCTCTCTTGTCAAGCAAATATCACCTCAACAATCTTAAGCATGCAGAGCAGATGGTTAATGACCAAGAGTGCCTTCCCTTAGGCATCACTTTTCACATAACTCAATAATATAAGAGCCCAAAGCTATTTCAGAGCAAAAATGATCTCTACATCTTTGATTCTTGCCAATCTTGGTTTTAAATATTAAAGGGGGGAATCATATTCTTACATCACAGGAACTAAGTAGAGACAATGCAACGACTAGAGTTTATGGGTTTGACAGGACAAGTCCTTCTTAAACTCATTTCATCATCTGTGAATTACAAGTATTGTTTTTCTACAAAATACTGGGCAAATACAACTATGGAACAACTTCAGACCTGTATCACTTTTTATTCTTTCTTTTACTGAATATACTTCCAGAGATTTCAGTAATCAGTCCCCCAAAGTTTTATCTCAAAACTAAACCAAGAAGATTTAGGATTCCACAAAGAATATAATTTGTCACATTTTGCTAATAACTTGTACTCTCCTGAGATAAACTATATTGTCTACAAAGTTATTTTCACAAGAAAGCTGCCCTACTAGCAAGACAATAAATCAAATTTCAACCTCAAGCCATCAGTACTCTTTATATTTATTGTTTCATTTGACACCATTATGCCTCAAATTTCTGCCTCTTGACATTTTTATCTTCAGTTAATTTTTGTGTAAATTTGGAAGTTGGAACGTTCACACTTTCTCTGTGAAGTTTACAAAGTTGAAAAACTACGGTAGAGCCTCCAAAACAGCCAAAACAACCTAGTTGTCCACATTAACCATGTACTAAATTATAAAAATAACCAATTTGATCTAGTTGTTAAGTTTCTGAATTAGGAGCAGAGAGTCATTATTTTAGGAATGGAAACCAATTGGATGACTTTAGGTTAATCTCTCTTAAACCCCAGGGGGAAAAAAAACAATGGAAAAACTGCTTACACTTGTCCAGGCAAATACTGAGATTCAAAATGGACTTGAAGGCACAATATATCTCCTCATGTCTTCCTAGGCTGCCTCATTCAAATGGTATGGGGTGTTATTGGGAGTGATGAGTAAAGAGTAAGGAGAATGACAATGAGCATTCGTTACCAGCAAGGTCATACAAGGCATGAGGATCATCCCAAATGCCCAGCTAAAGCTGGGACAGCAATGCAGGATGATACTGAACACAGATTATCATTTGAATCATTCCATACTGCAAAGAAGGCAACAGTTAACCACTCTTGTATTTTATCAAGAAAGCCACAGAGGAAAGACAAGATGAAGTGACTAAGGACATAAAGCCAGGTGTTGAGTCTTCAGGTTGGGTGACACTCAACATGCTACTAAGGTCTAAGGATCTTTCAAAACACCAATGATACTTAGGACTTACCTAGATTAAAGCTTAAGGACATCTAGTTGATGACGTTGTCATGCAAGAAAAGAAAATCCAAAGCTGCAAAGACAGAATGGCATTGGAAACATGGAATGTAAAAACTATTTACATGGGAAATCGTAATACAGAGAAAGATGAAATGAACT
Organism: Toxicocalamus goodenoughensis; assembly: GCA_032468175.1. Taxonomy (NCBI): domain Eukaryota; kingdom Metazoa; phylum Chordata; class Lepidosauria; order Squamata; family Elapidae; genus Toxicocalamus; species Toxicocalamus goodenoughensis. The sequence continues at coordinate 133,737 of JANHFN010001494.1, forward strand.
GCCTAAACACGGACATTGTAGGCATTAGTTAATTGAAATGGAATGGAACTGGACCCTGGCAATCAAGATTACCAACTTGAGTTGCTTGCAGAACCAAGAAAGATAATAACAAAGACAGCACTCAGGTACAATGCAGTCAATGACTGAATAGATTTCAGAGACATCTTTCCATATAAGGTTACCCATGATTATGCTCCAACCACTGAAGCAGAAAAAGAGGAAGTTGGTTAGTTTTATGGCCAAGTTCGATATAAAATCCATGGAACATGCAAGCAGGAAATGCTACCCATGACTGGAGATTAGAATGCCCAAATTGAAAATACCAAATGATGTAAGAAACAGAAATGAAGCAGGAAAACAACTTATCAGTTTATTCCAATTCAATTACTTCTTCATTAATAACTCATTCTTCATATAACCATGATGGTGGCTATGTACATAGAATGAATAGAAAAAGCACACTGATGCCAAATTGACCGCATTATTGATGCAAGGAGGTGAAAGGGTTTAGTTATAATAGCAAAGATGTGACTAGGGCCTGTCATTTTACATTTTACATTTACCCAATATGGGTAGTCCTCAACTTACAACCACAATTAGGACCAGTATTTCCATTACTATGCAAGGTGGTTGTTAAGTGAGTTGCACCAATTTTATGACTTTTGTCATGGTTGTTAAATGAATCACTATAGTTGTTAAGTGAATCATACAGTTATTAAGCAAATCCAGCTTTCCCCATTGACCTTGCATGTCAGAAGCTTGGTTGGAAGGTGGCAATTGGCAATCACATGACCCCAGCACACTACAATCGTTGTAAATATATGCTGGTTATCATATGATGCAACGGTGGGAAACAGCAATAAGTCACTTTTTTCAGTGCCTCTTTGAACCGTCATTAAACAAATGATTGTAAGTCAAGGATTTCCTGTACTTGATGAACTGCTCATATGCAAGTTCCACATCAAGCTAAAGGGGAACAAGAAAATTAGTAAGTTTCCACTTCACAATCTTGAGCATATTCCCACCATTTCCAAGAAATCACTTTAAAATCCTGAACTTCAGTGACAGCAAACCTGAAGAATGAATGAAATCTAAGAAAAAAAAAGAAAGAATGAAAAAAAATGAAATAAGGATGAATATGAGACAAAAACGTAAAGGACCACAAAAAGAAGAAACGTAACTGGATGCTAGAACAGAAGATGAATTTTGCCACAAAGGAAAGACAAGTCAAAACCAAGAAAGATCTCAGGATCTTTCTTAAAAAATAATTTCAAAAAAGCTGTTAAAACTTGATTGTGCATATTCAATTTAAAAGAACCGTGGCAGCGCAGTGGTTAGAACGTAGTATTGCAAGCTAATTCCGTTACTTGACAAGAATTCGACCCTGACCAGCTCAAGACTGACTCAGCATTCCATCCTTCCAAAGTCAATAAAATATAGGGCCCAGATTGTTGGGGAAAATATGCTGACAGTATAAACCGCTTAGAGGGCTGAAAAGCACTATGAAATGGTATATAAGTCTAAGTGCTAATGCTATTGCTATAATAAATGTAGAAGCCGATGAAAAGCAGGACTGCCCCTAAAGTTAAACAGACTGAAATAAGACCCTCAGGTGGCAAAAGATGGATCAGACAGCCCTGCTACAATGATGAAAGAAAGAGCTGTGTTGCCATTCCTACTCTAAATTAACCTACTGTCTTAGATAGCAGTGGTAGGAAATCCTGTCTGGTCAGTTGGATTGATTCAATCATCAGTTTGTTCAGTTTTTGTAAATGGATTGAAGAAAGGGCACTCATCCAGTCTTTTGCCTCAAATTACAAACTATCTGAAGCCAACCAAGTGATTAAACTGGTTATCAAATGGCATATGGCTGCAGAGAGCCTTAAGAACTTGAGCAAAATTAAGATAACTAACCAGAAGATTTGTAATAGTGTAAAAAGGGGAATCAAAAAGATGGGATCTAGAGATGAAATGAAGTACTAATGAAGGACAACTTTCCTTTCAAAAAAATTGAAAGATTTTGTACACTCTAAAATGAAGCTTAAAAATACCAAAGTAACTTTACTAGTGTGCATTTTCGCATTTGATAGTTGCTATAGTTGCAACAGAGATAGAAAAGGAAGAGTCACTGGAGACTGGGAAGGCTTTTTGGTTACTTCTCCGGCAAATGTTATCTAGAACAGGGGTGTCAAACTAATGCCTGTGGGCTGGATTATTAATTATCTTTATTGTCAGAGTACAACATGTGTACAATGAGATTGGCTGAGCCTCCTTTCGTGCACCCCCCCCAACAAATTCAAAGTGAGGACAGAAGTCCCTAACCCAGTCCCAATCTTATTACACTATGTGACCTTGTTGCACAATGCACCAGCCCCGCAAGTCTATCATACTATGTTGACATGAAGTTATTTTCCATTCAGAAGTCTGACAGCCTATGGATAGAAACTGGTCTTCAGCCTGTTGGTACCGCTGGCTATGCTTCTATATCTCCTACCTGATGGTAGGAGAGTGAAGAAGTGCTGACTGGGGCGTGAGTCATCCCTGACAATTTTCCCACTCTTCTAAGGCATCAAGCCCTAGCGAGGTCATCTAGTGGTATCAGGGAACAGCCCACGATGTTCTGTGCTGTGCTCACCACCCTCTGTAATGTCTTTCTATCCGCAGCTGTTAGGCCAGCATACCACACCACACAACTGTAAGCATCTCCACCCCTTTCTGAGAAAGAAAAGAAGGAAAATTAAGGAAAAGAATTAAGATTCCTGAAATTAACAAAGGTTCTTATTTGGGGGGAAGAGCTCTATAAAGATGCATTTAAGGTGCTTCAATTATTCAACAGCTCATTGGAATAGGGAGTTTTGGAAATTGTGTTGTGATGGTTATCAAGACTGCGTATTTTTGTTTAATATTAATAATTTTGCTCACAGCCCTTCCTTGAGCAATAAATACTTTCCAGCAGTCGCTACAGGTGATTTTCTTTGAAGAAGAATACAACAGAACATTCATTTCCCCACACACCAGCTGAGAAAGATTTTTATCAGAGCAGCAGCCTGTAACTTTCTGCCAGAGAAATGAGTAACTCATGTCTAAGACACAGCAAAGATTGTGCGCTGGGGAATCAATTAGGTAGAGCTCCATTTCTTTGCGCACCTTCCGAATGCTTCCCTGCTCTTCCATTCCAATCATTCCTCCTGTCACATTTGCTTTTTTAATATGGCAAACCCTCTTTACGTGCCTTTGGTGATCTTACCTTTGGAAATATTTTCCACTCCTATTTACCTAGAACACCGAGATCATATGAAATCTTGTGACCTGCAGAATCCTACAATAGTCTTCTCCCAGAATTGATGGAAGAAAGACTGACATTTAGCTTCAATTGTAAGGGGCTTTTATAGAAGCCATATTGGCTATATCTAAGAACTGGAAGATATGAGGAAAGGAAACAATGTATTAAGCACAGAATATCCACGGAGATATTTGTTTCTCTGAATCTTTAAGCAGTTCATTTAATACCTTAGCTCCTTAGACTGTATTCCAAGAAGAGGATCCAGAGCAGGGGTGGGATTCAAATTTTTTTAACAACCAATTCTGTGGGTGTGGCTTAGTTGGTGGGTGTGGCTTGGTGATGATATGACTGGCTGGGCGTGGCCAACTCAATATCACTCACATCGAGGCCCGCATCTCCTCGCATGGCCTCTCATGACTGTGGGGATGCTGCAACAATCGTAAGTGTGAAAAATGCTCATAAGTCACTTTTTTCATTGCCATTGTAACTTTGAATGGTCCCTCCACACAAGAAAAGTACCAGCAAAGGAGGGGAAAAAAACTCCAGAGAAGTTTGAGACAGGAAGTCTAGTCCTGCCAAGAATGTAATAAGGGTTAACGGAGAGGCAGTTTCTGTAAGCAACACCAGAA
>JANHFN010001494.1:170917-185967 GCA_032468175.1 Toxicocalamus goodenoughensis
TTAAAATGCTCTCTATGGTGCAGCGGTAGAAGGTCACCAGCAGTTTCTCATTCAGTTGTTGTTTTCTGAGAAGCCTCGTAGTATAATCTCTGCTGGGCTCTTTTGACCAGGGCTGCAATGTGGGCACCCCAGGTCAGGTCCTCTTTTAGGGTAACACCCAGAAACTTAAATCTAGCCACTTGCTCCACCCGGTCTCCATTGATAAGCAAGGGCTGGATGTCTTAAGGGTCATTCTAAAATTCATTAAGGCTAGAATTCAAATTCAAATTTAAGGTGGAATTCGTTCCAGAGTTAGGTTTGTTAGGTATTATTTTTGACAAGCTTTTCACTGGAAGCATAATTATTAGGAACATGGAAAGCAAGGACATTCTCTCTATAAAGTATTGAATCAACCCTAATCCACTTCAAACAGCAGCTCTCTCTCAAAAAAATGTTGCATAAAGATTTTGTAGATCCTGAGCACTCTTCATAATAGAATTGAGTGTCCTCAAGCTTTATAGTTACCCCAGTGAAAGATTCACATAGAGTTTCACATTGATTACGTTTATTGCCCAGAAAAAAGGGGATGTGAATACATCAATATAGAAACTGAATTAGCAAAACCCCAGCCTTTATTTATTAGTGAATTCATTAAGATGGGGGTGTCTGTGAATTGGTTGAATGTCTTTCTCCGTAATTTCTAACTGAAGGGCTAAAGATATTTGTTTTCCAGACAGGACTGGAACCATGGCAAATCTTTGTTGTGTTTTCAAATACTCTGTCTTCTTTTTCAGCTTATGATAGTTCTCTTACATTTGCCTTGTATAAATATACTGATTTTACAATAATGATATAAATATGTATTATTATGACTACTGTCTATGCTTTGTATCTATCTATTTGTCTCCCTTCTTCCCTCTTTTTCTAAATTCTGGATTATCTCAGATTCGTGACAGGAAAGGTCTCAAACTTTTTCGTAGGCACTTGGGAACTTTATAGATCAGAAGTGCTGTGTTCATTATGTCTAGTAATTAATCAAGAACTGGCTCAAAGAGATCACTTCTATATGTCCATACGAGGAATCACTTTGTACTTTTACTCAAAACTTCATTGAAGTACAGTATTCCTTCACAGCTCTAAGAAACCTTAGTGAGAAGTATATCAAAATTATGAGAAACCCACTTCTTACTGTGCATGCTGATCTTCCTCATCTATCAATTGGCAAGCTTTAAATCCAGGAAGTCCTCTCTGGCACTTGCTCAACAACTGTCTAACAACTTTGACATCAACACATAGTGGAAAGAGAAATGAGCAGCTGAACGGCCAGATAAAAGCAGTTACGTAGATGACCCAACTCAAAAGGTGCCAGGTTTTGGCCTTCCTTGGCAGTATTGGCCCACTCTGAACAAGATCCATACCCAACATGGTGTCTGCCAGGATTCATTGTTTAAGTGGGGTCTTGTCTCTACTGTTCAGTGTGACTGTAGTGTTCCTTGACAAAATACCCACCACATTGTGTCTGAACGTCCATCAAGAGCTTACACTGGCCCAATGTCTGATTTTTTCAATTGTCCTTGAATGGCTGGGTGGACTGGACATTAACATTTGAACCATTATAATTCCGTGTATTTTCCTTACACTAAATAAATAAATAAACAGCTCCAAGTAACTCTAAAAATTATATATCTAATGACCTACAAATCAAATAGCTTTTACAAAATATCTTCAAATCTTCCTTCAAAAGAGTTACATGATGCAATTTGTTACTATAAGAAATCAGGATTTTTTTAAAAAAAAAGATAATAGAGGAATTTAAGGATATTTTACACAATACTCTTATATGCACCTTCAAACAAATAAAATTTCCTAGAAGTGATCAAATATCCTGAAGACCTTCTTGACTTCAGCATTTTGATAAAGACATTAACGTTAAATCTAAAAAGAAATGTAAAGCACCTCACTGACTTTGTTATCAAACTCTGCAAAAGAAGAAGTCCTTATTACCACAAGTGACGATTACTACAATTTACTATAGCTTGTTTTACCTTGAAAGTAATAAACAAGCAAGGCCTAGGGAGGTGGAATTATGCTCACTTTTTATGTGAAGTGAAAAGGCCATTTATTAAAAATAAAGAAAAGAACTCTAAATGGTATCTTAAGTAAGGCAGAGAAAATTGGGAAGTTAAAAATGAGAATAAATAAGGGGAAATAATTCCAGACCTTTGAAATCCACTTGAAGTTGAAAGAGTGATGTTTGTATGCATAAATGTTAGTATAGTGACTATATTTTTTTCACACTGAAATTTATTGGCAAAAGTTCTAACCCACAAGAAGCAATTACTCACAGTAACCCAATTGTTGAAAAAAGAAGTTTCAATTAACTATAGCGGAATTTTATTATATATTTATCTATATTAAACTTTTATTATTTTTATAAATAACTCAAAGGTGATGCACCCAATACTCCTTGCTCCCCTTATATTCCCTATAACAATTTGGACTGAGAGATTGTGACTGGCCAAAAGCCACCTAGCTGTTTCATGCCTGGAGTGAGATTAGAACACCCAGCATCCTGGTTATAACTTGGTGTCTTAATCACTTTTGTGATTTTGTGCAAGGGTATATGGTGCCTAGCATTTCCTTCAAAACCTGCTGCTAAATTGTAATGTTTAATATGACAGAAATTACTATGTGCTATATAATAAATTGGTTATATTAATTATAATTCAATTTACAGTAAATCTTATTTACCCAACACTTGTTTATCTCCTTACTTGTGTATCTTATTCATGATTGTAAATGGTGAATAAATACATACCACAACCATCAAATTTAAAGTCCACATGGGGCTCTTAACATGAAAAATTGAAGATCCACAATTTATAGCCTGGCTTTTCCTTAATGCATTTGATTTTCTGTCATTTTTCAATCAGCTGCGGCAAATCTTTTTTTCTTATTATCTCTTTCGGTTATTGCCATCTTGAAAAATTAGATCACATGATTTTGCAGATAAAGAATAGCTATGGTTAGAAAGAATCATGCTACATTGCAGGCATGGGAATGCAGATATAGTAAGCTTTGGCGTTGCTCTTCAGGAATATAGTTTGTCAAAAGATACTGCTATGTTAAATGCTTTGTTTTAGCTATCACAATAACTGGAAATTACAGTTTATTGCCACATATGGAAGGGGTGTAGATTGACAGAGAAGCTGATTACTGCCTTCTAGAAGCTGGAAGGAAGATAAAACAAGATAAAACCGTCTGAAAACCTCTTGTTGCAATGTGTCCAACAACATCTTTTTCTTGGTTGCATAGTGTTTTCCTATTTAAGCAGTGTTAAATGTAACATAAGTATAGGCTATAACTTTTACACAAGAAAATAGTAAAGCAAGTTATAAATCTACAATCAGTACTTTGCCAAAAAATGAAGCATGCCCTATATTCTTGCTGGTAGAACAGGTTTTAATTATTCTTTTTGCTCTAGATAAATATTATCACTTGTAATTAAATCTAAATTAAATATACAACATCATCTTAAACTTAATAATAAAAATCCCAATAGAAACAACCTGCCAAATTAAGATGCTAATTTTTCAATTTTGTGACAGCAATTTTCTTCTTTCACAATTCAGATCACAAAAAATCAAATGTATTTCCAGCTGAATTGTTTATTTAAATTAAGTCAATTATGGTAAACACTGGTCTACCCTGATTGGATATGTTCCGGAAAAAAGTTATTTTTACATTAGCATATATCAGTTAATGGCAACAACAAACAATATACCAACTGATACAAAAAGACTGAATAAACTCAACTCTGCTACATAGAAAATAAATTATCATTCAAATTATATAAAACAATTTTCCTCTCCCCAGATTAATGGAAAACAGAGTAAATGTGTTGATCACAATTTCTTAACTAAATATATTCTGAAAGCATTTTCATTGTATTATCATTTCTTCCTGTACATTTTTACAGAAGCAAACTGAAAACATGGTAATGAACACGCTACTAATCTGAATCTCAAAATCTTGATTTTTTTGCTTGATAGCACTTAATGGTTCAAAGTACAAGTTCCAAATAATTTCATAATGTTATCTGCAAAGTAATTTAAATATTCATTAAGATACAAGAAGGATAAAATGAGTTGCTTACTAACGCTGAGCCAAAATCTGGTTTGCAGATTTTATTTTCATGTCCCAATATCCATGTGACAAAATCTGTGTATTCACATGTTAAGAAAACATATATCTGTGTAAATGCTTTCCTCACATAATTTTAGTCCATCTTCATACCCATGGATTTATTCAGGCTTCCAGTCTGAGGATATTTATTCCTCCTATAAACTCTATACCATTGTCATATTTTATCATTTTTCCTAGGAATGCTCTTTATGATAATGCAAATTTGTGAAGAAATGTAATGTGACAAGTTAACACATAACAAAATGCACTAGTTAAAGTTTTATACAGCTGCCAGCAAATGACAGAAGAATTTTTTTATCAAGTTCTCATTTTATACTTGAGATTTTATACTCCTTGTCTATACTGTAGATGAAAAATTTTGCAATTAAGTGGGAGATTCAGATTCATTCTTAATAAAAAATAATACAATTAATATAATATTTGTTCTGTTTACTATTATTTTTAAGCATAAAGTTATGAATTAACTTTTTTCCAAATAAATTATTCCATACCTAGTTGAAACCAGTAAAATTATTATATAAATTTGCTTTCTGGCAATAGTTCTCTACACTTCCATTTACAAAATGCCACCTTTACAAATACATAGGTAATCCTTGACTTATGACCACAACTGAACCCAAAATTTATGTTGTGAGACATTTGTTAAGTGAGTTTTGTCCCATTTAATGACCTTTCTTGCCACTGTTGTCAAGTGAATCACTGCAGTTGTTAAGTTAGTAACACGGTTGTTAAGTGAGTCCCGCTTTTCCATTGACTTTGCTTATCAACAGGTCACAAAAGGTGATAACATGACCCTGGGTCACTGTGTTGTGGTTAGCCGGCAGCAGATGTGGATGGTTGAGGAGAATAAGGACTCGGATGAGGAGCCAGGACCATTAGGGAGTGGACTGCTGTCTTCAGAGATTGTGGAAGCTAGCAGCAGCGATGAGGAGGTTCCTGAGAAGCCTGTGCCAAGTGTGTGTGCGCGCACACAGGGCTGCTCACAGGAAAGAGCAGCTGCAGCAGCACAGGCAACTCGGGAGTAAGGCTGCAAGGTAATGGCCTCTCCTTCAAGAAAATAAAAGCCAGCTATGAATCGGACGTTCTTTGCAGGAAGCAAAGACGTTTTGAAACTTGAGCCTTGTAGACATTGCAGTATCTTAGTTGGTATTTGAAGACTGTTGTAAAATATTTCTAGGTAACCTTATCTGTTAATCTTAGCAGCCTCGCACAGTTTTGGCAAGGCTCGTACTTATCAAAGTTAATTAGTTTGCAACAGCCTTTTTACTGGGGATTCGTAAGAATCATTAAAAGGTTTCTGTTCCCTTTGGTTCATGTTTGTTTTATTGGAAAAGGGTTTGGGTCAGAACATTAGTTTGGATTTAGTAGCCGTCTCTTGCATGGGAAAAGAATTAAGCAATTTATTTACTTTGCATTTTGTAGAAGGTGAAGAATTCTCTTCCCCCTTTTCTGGCAATCTTTAGTGTCCTGTTCCTGGAACCTGCCTGTGGGTATTGTTTAAATGCATCACCTCCTTCCCCCCCTTTATTTCAGATCGCCTCAGCAGCCTTAAGCTAAGATCACAGCTATTGGAAAAAGTGTTTGCTTGCAGAATGTTGACATGCTATTTCTGTATCATCACAAACCTAGCAAAAAGATTTTAAATCCAATGGAGAAATGATAACTTGGTGGCTTTTCAATTATCCTTTTAGCATAACTATAACTGCTCCGAATTTTTCTTGTGGAGGAGAGAATGGAGAGTTGGTGTTTTGTTTTGTTTTGTTTTGTTCTGAAGCAATCAAATACATGCAAGTATATCCTTTCTAATGTGGACTGAGGATGAGGGAATGGTTCATTCTTCAGATTCTGCAATAGCTTGTGATGGGGGTGTTTTTAAATTTGTTTTCTATTATTGTTCTGTATGCTGTACAGTGGTAGATTTTGTCTTCTGTACAGATGCAGATAGATAACAAAACATTCATACAAAGTCTTTATTATTGGTTCATCAGGTATCCTCATAACTTACATTTGTGACAAAGTTCTTCTTAATGTCCAATCCTTTGCATATCTGTCTTGTAGGTAAAAATATGGTTATCTCCTTACGCCTTTCCTCCCATCGCATAGCGGTAGTTACCACGAGTCCGTGAGTTCAGGCAAGAGTGAAGAAACCGCCCCCAACCCATCAAGGGTCAAAATAGGATTACAGATGTGGTCACGTGACATGGACTACATTTCCCAGGATACCTTAATTACACTTACCATGATGCATTCCCTTAAGGGGATAGCTCACAATTGCTAGCTAACTATCCAATTCCCATACACTGGCTGGATAGCACAATTATACTTATATCATAGAAGCTCAAGTTGCATATACTGCAGACCTCCAAAAAGAATATTTGGGCAAGAATGTTACTTCAATACCCACTTTGACAGTACAAGTACATATTTTAGTCTCTGCTTGCTATCTGAAAACTTGAACTGATCTAGTGTTTCAAAGACATATTTTAAAAAGTGAGGGGGTAGGCCAGTGATTGCTAACCGTATATCATCGCGTGCTGAAAGTGTGTGTGCATGCATGCATGCATGCACCCATAATGCAATGCATGCGTGATCCGCCTGCCCCCTGTGCATGCGTGTGCCATCCCGTGCATGCACCACACACCTCTGCATATACACGAACCCCCCCACATGCACACCCCATCTCCCATGCATGCGTGGCAGATACCTGACAATCAGCTGGCTGGCAGGGGGCGCATGCAGGGGTGGGATTCTACCTGTCCGCACCTATTCGCTGCAACCGGTTGATAACATTCTAAGCAGTTTGGAGAACCGGTCGTTAGAAGAAATTACTGGCCTAATTCTGTAAGGAAGGCAGGAAGGAAACATTTTGGTGTTGCTTATAGAAACTGCCTCTCTGTTAACCCTTATTACATTCTTGACGGGACTAGACTTCCTGTCCCAGGAATTTCTCTGGAGTTTTTTTCCCCTCCTTTGCTGGTACTTTGCTTGTGTGGAGTGACCATTGAAAAAAGGGACTTATGACCATTTTTCACACTTACGACTGTTGCAGCATCTCCACAGTCATGAGAGGCCCGGTGAGGAGATGCGTGCCTCAATGTGAGTGATATTGAGTTGGCCACACCCAGCCAGTCACATGACCACCAAGCCACGCCCACCAAGTAAGCCATGCCCACAGAACCAGTTGTTAAAAATTGGAATCCCACCCCTGGGCACATGAGCAGTGGATCAGTTCTGCATAATGTGTGCCACTTCCGGGACATGTGCCACAGGTTCGCCATCACAGGGGTAGGCTTTGTTGGGTTTTCAATATACAGTACCTGCCTGCATGAACAATTCAATCCAAATAACTTTGAGAAACCTTTTGCTAGATGAAGAGATGTGTTTGAAATCGCCCAACATTTTCTGAATCCAGCATCTGCAGTTCTTGCACAGAATTTTTCCACACAATGATTTATTTGTGTTATGTTGATAAATTACATTTGTTTGTTTGTTTGTTTTTTAAAAAACTGCATGAATTATGGCACCTTCCAAGTGGAGGACCTTGTTCTAAAGAAGGAAGCTTTATTTTGAGCAGTTAAGAACTCAGATATACAGTCTCAGACTTGGAAAAGTTTCCACTACTTTGTTACTCAACTCTTCCCATGTCAGTTAAATTGCTTACCGTGACCACTTCAATTTTGTTTTCTATAATTTGAAGTATCTGCCGAGTAACTTCAGCCTTGCACCCCAATATTGTTTTGTACAGAGTCAAATCAACATCCTTCAAAAGTCTTTTTTGCGATAATTTTGTGACTGAATTTGTGATAAATCATCAGGTTGTGCAAAAAAGCACAACCTGATGATTTATCATAAATTTGGTGAATTGGCCAGAATTAAAGTCTACAATAGTTTTAGGTCTTTGAGGAATTTTTCAAAATATTCATGCTTTTTGGAACTCTTTTATTAAACCTATTTTGGGGTGCAGTGTTCTGCAAACTTTTGCAAGTCAGCCCTGTAATTTTTTCCTGTTCCTTGAGTGGGTTACATGATATTAAACACCAACTGACACCTGCCAGTCTACACTGTTATTTCCCTCATTTGCTACATCAATATCAAAATACTGCTTAAATTATTTCCAGGATTTAACATGTTACCTGATAAATGTAATTCTTTGGTGAATTGTATACAAATAAGGTATAATATTCTGATATTAAGCTTAAATGTGAGGAACTACTCCCACACTGGCCACAAGTCCCAATCTAGAAATCACCAAATTAATTTATCAGCTGAAATCTAGAAAGCCACCTTGATTGGTGGGTTCCAGTTTATTCTCATTATTGACTTATGCAGCCAAAATCTCTCACACCTAAAGGAGCAGAGAAGATACAAGTACAATAGAGCAAAGGACTTAGGTGAGTCATTTACTGGGGAAATGTATAACTGGAAGTAACTGAAGCAATCCACATAAATAAGCATATAAAAACATCCAGTTAGTACATACAAGTAACACCTTAATCCATGAGAATTATTGGACAGAAACCAGGCCAATTGCCAAGGGGTCAATTATTGGATCTAGAAGTGAATAATAATAGTTCTGCTAATTTTTCTGGATGTTTTGAGAATTTTTGCAAAAATAGCCAATCACTTCTTGCAGGTGGGACAGAAATGACACTGATTGTTCTTATAGTTGACCAGCAGCAAGATATACATGGGAACTGTGGTTCTTCTTATCCTTTTTTTTTACACTCTCGGTGGCACTTGATAACATCACTACTGATATTGTTTTGAACCAAATGTAAGAGTTGGGAGTTGTGCACATTGTTTTATGTAGATGTTACTGCTTTCTGAGCAGTGGTCTCAATGGGTACTCTTGGGCAGAAGAACTTGAATCTTTTCGCATATCAGTGTAGGATGCCTCAATGCTTAACCCATCTTCTCCGTCTTTTTCAAAATCCACTTGGAATCACAAATAATTCATTCTCTTTTAAAGTGAAATATTATCAGTATGCTTTTAATATCCAGCTGTACATCTCTGCTGGGCACAGGAGAATGCTTACAGAACCGGTAGTAAAAAAAATTGAATCCCACCACTGCCTGAGAGGAGATCCACAACAGTTGGACAGACGAGGACATGACTGAGAAAGTTAACCGAGCTTTGAGTCGTGTACCAGTTGAGATCTCTCAAAAACAAAAATTGGGAGGCTCTAGTAACCCTTATTATATAACCCTCGTGCTTTGTTAAGTTTGAATGTTTATTAATGCAATGCACTCAGCGTGTGGGTTCTTTCAAATGAAGCTGGCAATTATAGCCAAAGCACTGCATTATTTAACAAGGAGGGAGATATAGCCATGATGGCTTCAAATAATGTTCTAGGATCAGTTCCGTGCGGTGGTGTCCATTCTTAAGACAAAGATGCAATGCTGAAATTTGAAAATAATTAATTTAGTTATTAGTTAGTTATTTAGAATAATATAATCATGGAGCAGAATGGAAAACAATCATTTTTTTAAAGAAAAAATGCAAAAATATTGAGAAGTTATGCTGTATGGTACTGGCATGAATTATGTCATAGTTTATCTTTATGATGTCATCAATGTAGCAGTTATATACTGCTATTTAGTTATTAACAAAACAGTTCAGCAGTTACTGGGGCAGCAAACTAGTGGCAGGTAAGGCCTTTTAAATGACTATTCACATTGAACATTAAAAAGACTTTTTTTTAAAAAAGTTGAAATTTTGTTTCTGGATGGATGAGTATATGATCAGGTCACCTGAAAATCTATGTTGTTTCAAAGCTGTTGCCTACATTTCTCTGATGGACAATAAAGTGAGGAAAATCGATCAAACCATCTCCCAGCAACACATTAATTATTGTAATAACGACAGAAGTAGAAAGTAATGCTTTAAAAAAGAGAACAAAAACTACTTATAATATTTCTTATTGCATAGCAATAATCTAAGAGTACTAATGTATTGTAATTCATATTTTATAAAGGCTGACTGAATTGACACAAAAGTCTTCTTGTTTGTGTATTTCCATAGTCAGACTAACACCACCATCTGAAGATGACCAATTGAATTTCCAGATTATCTTGGGCTGAACATTGTAAACTATGTCGCGGTACATGCAGCAGAGCAGCAGAAGCAGGAGGCTGCACCGTAGCAGGCGATTAAAACAAAGGAGGAGAACTGGTAGAAGACCTCGGAGGATTCATAAGAGAGGTTTTAAAAAATAACTAAGACTTTTGAAAGGAAGATTAAGAAATGTCGAGCAAAAGAATGAGAGAACTTCTTACACAGAAGGAAAGCACTGTGCTGTTTTCTTTTTAGTTTCAATTTTCCAAGCCAATTTATTATACAAATATTTTAAAACGATCAGGAAACTATCACAAAAAGGTGATTAGGCAGAACTAGACCTATTTTTTTACTTTGGAATTAATGAAACATGTTTGTTATGACTTCCAATGGCAAGCTTAAGAGCCTTCACGTGCCAAGCTTAAAGATACAGCAGCTTTTAAGTATTACTTTTACAAGTTGTAAAATGATATATATATATATATATTTGTTCATACATTCTATACATTTGTACCAACCTTTTTGATTATTTCATAAAGGTTTTCGACAGTCTCATTACCGGAAGAGCTCATTCTCAGCCTAGTCATCTTCAACTCCTGAAATAGGAAAACCTCAATCCCCAAAAGCAACATGTTGGGAAGACCAGGATTGTGATATCTGATCCACCAAGTTTCTGCAACCATTCATGCTGGACAATAAACCATTTGAGCATCACTTGGACTGCTTTTTCATCTCTCTCTAAAATACACTGTTAGGGGAAAACTCCGATCATAGTTTGAAATATGACAATAAAATTTAAGGATTTGGGGGTACACTAGATCCAATCTTTTTAGAGAGATGCAAATGATTGTTCAGTTTTTAGAACACGTGGAATCACATGGGGAGCAAAATTCTTTGCTTCTTTTCCACTCATAGAATCTTTAATGCTATAATAGCAGAACTTTCACCAAAAGACTTTGGAATGGGAGCTGCTTCATTTTAGGGATTATAAAATGTGTGATTAGGAAAGCTTCCCCCAAAGTGATAGTATTGCTTGTCTTGGACAGCAATTGCCATCTATTTAGATACAAGACTAAATACGATGGGAGTTAAACTCCAAATTTTTAAAAGATAGACACAAAAAGGTTATCACCAATAGTTCGCATGGACTGATAATACTAACCTTGACTAGCCTCTATTCATCATAGATTATGGAAATGCTATAGGCAAAATATTTTGCAAATCCTGGCAAAATATCTTTATGACATTAAAATAAGTGAACCAGGTAGAAGAGTGTAGTTTGCATGAAGTGAATACACAATTGATTCAAAAATGTAATTCAATGGGATGTTAATAATGCTTTTTCAGAATAGAAAAAGGAAGTTATTATATGAAGTTGCACAAGATCCCAGTAAGGATCTTCTGGGGAAAGTAATTGCAATATTATATTGATCAATTTGAAACATTAATTGAAAACTATTAGAATTCTAAGAGTACATAGAATGGAAGTTTATGAGTCAGCAGTACTCATTGTAAAATTATATTTTTACAAAAAATATTTACAAATTGAATATGAAAATTTTAAAATAAAGGTTTTGTTTTTTTATATGACTTCTTTTAAATGCATGGAATTATTCTTGGAGCAATGTATTTTTATTTACTAATTTCAATTGTTAAATCAATATTAATATAAATGGCTGATTGAAATCTCCCATGAGTCTATGGGGAAAATGTGGTTAAAATGAATATTTTAGAACAATACTTATATGGTCGATTAAATTAATGGACCAGTGAAATTTAGTAGACATAATATACTTGGATTTCAGTAAGGCATTTTACAATGTAGTCCTCAACCTACTTGTGATAACTAAAAAAGAGAGGAATATATAGCATCACCACCAGATGAATTTATAACTGGCTGACAAACTGCACTTGAGTTGCAGTCCTCAATGAAGCTACATCTATATGGAAGGAACGAAGTAGTGAGGTACCCCACGCTTCCAATTTAGGCTCTGTATTCTTCAATATCTTCATAAACTATTCAGATGAGGGAATAGAGGTCAACTCATCAAATTGGCAGATGACACTAAACTGGCAGGAATAGATAACATCCCAGAAGATGGCTCAAGATTCAGGTGGATCTCGACTGACTTGAACATCTGGCCTTATCTAACAAAATGAAATTCAATATAGAAAAAAATAGGCAAGAAAAAAAATGTACAGGTTTAGATTAGGTGAAACCTGGCTCTATAGTAGTAACTATGAGAGGTATCTTGGAGTCCTACTGGATAATCACTTAAATATGAGCCAGCAGTATGCAGCAGTAGCCAAAAATCCAATGCAATTCTAGGTAGGCTGCATTAATAGAAGGATAGAATCAAAATCAAATGAAGTACTAGTACTACTTTATAAAGCCTTAGTAAAATCACACTTAGAAAATTGCATCTACTAAAAGTTGAAATTTATTTGGAAGATGCTTGGATTACAGTTTGATTCCTTTTCAGAAATTGACAGATTGAGATAATGTTAATTAAAAACCTGCAGGCAAATGTTTTTTTTCCCTTTTTCCTCTCTTTTGAATAATTGGATAAAGGACAGAAATTTAATTATTTTTCCAAAAAATTTCATGCATTTCAAGAATATGGGCTATTTATCTTCTATTTTTTTAATGTGGACATGGAAGGTTAGCACTTCTTAAGGTTATTTGTTCTATTGAAAAATGTTTTGAAATTGTTTAAATTTACAGTTTAGTTCTAGAGACACCTGAAGAATTGCTTTCTGTATTTTGTTTTACTGTGGGTTTTTGTTTTCATTTCAATTCAGAAGTGTGTAGTTTTAAACTTTGCTGTAATTCATTTTTATAAATTGGAAAAATGATAAATAAATAAAAGTTTTAAAAATTGAATGAGTCAAGAGTGTAATATCACCTCAGAAAAGGCTGATGCAAGTTTATGTTATATCAAGCATAACTAAAGAGAACTAAACTAAACATAAACAAAACTAAAATTTGCGTAGTAGAGGTTGAACAGCTACACTTCCTGCATTGCTGACTTCAAAGTCCACCATCACTTAAGACTAGGAGTAAAAGTTGCCAATGCAGTAAAACTGGGAATAGTTGTTTCTCATTTGGATAACTTACGCTTGATAGATTTTATTTTTATCTTAATTAACACTACTCTACTTGTTAAAACAAAATAGAAAAAACACTGCATAAATAAAAGTAGAAATTGCCATTCATTATGATTGGAAGTCACCTGATAGCAAATTTTATTAAAATTAGTGGGTCTTACTTCTAGCACATATGTGTAGAGAAAATTGAACTTCTGGCTTATCCTTCAGCTCTGAAAGACCATCTCTAATTTGCTTTACATAATTAATTGTCAGTGAACTGGTCTGCAAATTTTAAGATATTTCATTTTGTTGAAAGAAAATGTCCCCCCCTCCATAGCTGGCAGTAGCTATATATGGTCATGTTGCATCAAACAAAGGGCTATAGTGCCATACTATTATAGATTTTATAAAAGAGGGGGCTGAAATACTCATGCTTCAGAAACTCTCAGAACACCTGAGTAGACAGGTTGGCTTTAAAAAAAGGCCAGGTAATCATGTCTCTGCTCCTACAATCTTGAAAAACTAAACAACATGTCAAGGCACAGAAGAGTATCCTGCAAAAACCCTGAACGTAAAGTACCTCCAAGCAGGAGGAATAAAAAATGCCGGATCATTTATGATTCGCCTTTAAAAAAGAAGAATGGTAAACTTCTCATTTGTACTGTTATATTTGTGTGGCTATAAAGCTCTTGGGAAATATAGGGATATTGGGGAATCTTAACTATTTTGAAAGAATGTTCTAACAGTCAAGTTGCATTTTGTTTTGGATAGGATACATCCGTGTTTGTGCTACGTACTATTACTGGAAAGATGGGAAAAAATAATTTCTAGTGCAGAATGATTCCATCATGCACATCAATTAATCACCGCCACGATGCAACTTTCAAGATAAGAAAACACATCGGATTAAGACATCAGGGAGCTGAAAAGTGTGTAAAATTGGGGGAGCAATTCCTGACCTGCCTGTCATTAAACTCCTAAAACTGCATTTGTTTTGGTGTGGTTCTAAATGTCTTTTCTCCTTCCTTTCAGTATAATGACACTTTTTTAAACCAAACAATTATGTAAGAGAATGAAAAGCTTGCTTAAAGGAAAAAAAAGGCGTACATTTAAATGCATTTGGAAATAGAAGAAGAAAGAAAATCATACAGTATAAAATAATAATTCTTCATCTTTAATATAACAGTACAATCTGGAGAGATGTCAGCCTTACAAAGTAGACCAGACAGGAAATGTGACCTGATCAGTGAATTCTACTTATAGAATTCTACTATAAGGTTGCGCTAACAATCTTGCAAGCCCCAAAATTCTTCTCTCCAACCAATCTTTACAATTCCCAAACTGGAGAGTCTCTTGTGCTGTTCACCTGGGCTGCCTTTTATCTGACTGTTCTCTAGGTTTCATCTCATCACCTGATCTCCCAAGGTTATTCCATGTACCATTATGTCTCTTCCTATGGTCTAAGCCAGCGGTGGGATTCAAATTTTTTTACTACCAGTTCTGTGGGAGTGGCTTGGTGGGCATGGCTTGGTGGGCATGGCTTGGTGGGCGTGGCAGGGGAAGAATACTGTAAAATCTCCATTCCCCCCCCCACACATAGAATAGAATAGAACAGAACAGAACAGAACAGAATAGAATAGAACAGAAGAAAATAGAATAGAATAGAATAGAATAGAATAGAATAGAATAGAATAGAATAGAATAGAATAGAATAGAATAG
>JANHFN010001494.1:189101-203213 GCA_032468175.1 Toxicocalamus goodenoughensis
TAAGCAACACCAGAATGTTTCCTTTCTGCCTTCCTTACAGGATTAGGCCAGTAATTTCTTCTAACAACCGGTTCTCCAAACTGCCTAGAATGTTAACAACCGGTTCTAGCGAATAGGTGCGAACTGGTAGAATCCCACCCCTGTTTTGGAGCTTCTATGTGTCCCTATGTGTTTAGTACCTCTCCCTCCCCTCTTTCCAACTCATCATTATATGCATTCACCAGAGCTGAAAAGATTGTTCACCCATGGCTTTCCCTATTGTGAGCTATGGGAACATCTTTAATGAAAACACAGATTTCATTCTGAGACAAGCATAGGAAACACATTTGCTGGGTATCTGATATTGTTAGATAGTCGGTGCAATTGGCCCTGTGATGATGTAAAGAAGTAAGCGAGGACAATGCTTCTTGAACTATTTGTATTGCTCATAATAAAAAATAAGTGTCAGGGTTCCAGAAAAAACCAACTCCAATTAAAAACCGAGACAGGCATTTTCTCAAAGTTTCCTTTTATTAGAGCAGTTATACTGGCACATCTGGGAAAACCCGAATCTGAAAGTTCTGGGTTTTCCTCCAATAAGTAAAAAAAATTACAAATCCACCCCCTGCACCCCTCATTCCATCACATGCCCCAATCACCATCTGTTCCAACTTGAGACATCCCCTCTACTACTCCTCATCCAGGTGCAGGAATAACATGACCTCGACTTTAAAGAAGAACGCTATTATGTCTAACCATATACGCTCCATGAAATCCCCCCTCCCAACTTCCCATGCTCAAGAATGTGGCAGCATGGAAGCTTCTGGTGCTAATATGGCTTCCAAAGCTGACAATAAGATCCAACTGACAATTTAGGTTAATGAGTATTCAAATTACTCTATACACACACACACACACACACACATACACACACATATATATTCAAAACACTAGAGTGCTGTTCAATTTTTTTAATAAGAATGGGACATCCTAAGCTCCCAGAGACCAATACTACAGTAATCGTTGAAAATCAGTGACAATGTTTCCCAACATTTTGCAAAACAAAATACATAAAAACTCCGGTATAAACCTTTTGATCTTTTAAATATTGAGGGTTTTTTTAAAGTTTCTTAAAACTAGAGATGTCTGTAATGAAGCTCCTCTTCCCTGATATTTTCCAGAATCTACTATCCATACATCTTTAAATTGAGCTGATTTTATATGTTCATCTATTTGCAAAAAGGATTCTTACAAATTTCTTTGAGTAAAAGGAGTTGTTTTTAATGAGCTGAAGCCCAGTCGCATGAGATAATAACATGAATAGTTGGAAAGTGTTTTATGTTAAGTAAGTGTTTTAACTAACTATTTGCTGATTTTGGGTTTCTATGGTCACCAGCTGAGTATGTTTGGAAGATTGTAGATATAATAGCTATTAATTTATATCCTATTCTGTAGTATTTAGTATGCTCTAGTATTTAATGTTTTTACAGAATATCACTAATATTTCTTTAACAGCGATATGTGGCTGATTTTATATTGCATACACCATAAAAGGCAACAAAGTCCAAACTACTGTGTGAGCTAAACATTGAGATGAATATATTTGGTTGATTTAATTTATTTGTTTTCAGTTATGCTTGCTTCTGTATTCCATATGTACAGATGTACAGATGTAAGATCTGTATCAATTCCAATCTGAATCATTTCGAATGTTGTCATCTTATGGTGGTATGTTGTGTGTGCCTCCTTAGGAAAGGGAAGAAAATCAGAAACCTGTTGAAATTCAACACTTACATCTTAAATATTTGAGGGGCTCCCACAGAGAGAAGGAGGTCAAGCTATTTTCCAAAACACTTGAAAGCCAGACAAGGAATAATGGATGGAAACTGGACAAGGAGAAATTCAACTTGGAAATAAGGAGAAATTTTCTGACAGTGACAGCAAAACCACAAAGGAATAACTTGCCTTCAGAAGTTGTGGGAGCTTCATCACTGGAAATTTTCAAGAAGAAACTGGACTGCCATTTGTCAGAAATGGTGCCGGGCCTTGCTTGGGTGGGGGATTGGACTAAATGACCTACGAAGTCCCTTCCAACCCTGTTAACCTGTTAAAATAAATGCTTACCTAATAAAGACCAAAGAAGCATTTTATCAGTTTTCCTTGATTTAGTTTACATTTTCCCTTTCTTGTAAGTTCTGTTGGAACTGCAGTTCCCAAAATTTCCAACCAGAATGAAAGTCAATTTTATTCAGCAAAGCTTAAGCTGTGGAATAAACATATAAATAAATAAGCAAAAAATATCCCTTTGAAATAAACGGTTTAGAACAGACTTATTGAAATTAGCAATACATATTAAGCAGGCCTAATATATGTCCTACTGATTTCAATAGATCTACTACTGTTAAGTTCAAGAGTATATTCTCAGAAAATACCTTTTTATGAAGACTTTTTCATGGTGGTGTATATTATTGTGCTGTGCCTTTTACATGAAGGTATAAGTATTTCTATATGTGTGAGATTAAAAACAGAAATGTGATGAATAACTGATGTGGATTTCTATTATTGTTTTATTTTGATAGATTTACATGTTTTTTTCTATTTCTGTACATTATGTAATGGGGTATATGTATCCCTCAAAATAAGTGCAGAGTGTACAGCATTATTTTTCCTTTCTCATGAGAAAAATTACTTTCATGAAATATATGAGTTGGGTTTGATCCAGAAAATACAAAGTTGATGTGGAATAGTTTATAAACCTTGGAATGGTAACTGAGACTAAATGTTAGCTGTTAGTTTAAAATATTATCTTAACAAATTCCAAATTTTGATTAAATCAAGTACAAATGCCTTTTTATAATTATGCTCCTTTAGGAATATCATTTATGTTTATATGGTTTTTAATTTATTTATTTCAATTAATAATTATGAATTAGACCAGCTTTCTCTTCTCAAAAATCTGAGAATGTTTGAGTCATTTAAAAGGAGACTTGAACACATAATAACAATGATTCAAGAGCTATGAATTGATCTCTGTAACATTTAACTACTGTTAACCACTGTTATGTCACTTAATCACTTCAAGATATTTTTGGGGGACCAGCAATTGAAATTAACTGATAAACAAAAACTTGAAATGGTGCTATCAATTCTTTAAGAAAAGTATAGCTTTTCTAAAAAATTTAGCAGGATAGAAAAATGTGGTACTTTTCTTTACCTCAAAGCTAAAACTATGGCCTAAGATGTAGAATTGATTCTCATTTTACCATAGAAGAAATAAAATAGTTGGAGTAAATATATTATTAAGATACTATTCAGAAAATATAAATTGTGAAAAAAAGAAAGAATATTACACTCTTGTTCCACTTCAAAGAAAGAATTATTGGTAATAACTTTCCTTGATCCTTTATATTGTTATAACGTGGCAGCATTTCTTGAAACATTTTGAATTAGTGTTAAATATTTTAATATGTAAAAATATCATATGTGTAATTCTTATATTCAAGACTCAAGATTTAAAAAATATCTCTTAGCTTAAATCTTTTTATTATAAGCCAGGATATATTAAGCATTTCTACCATATACATTTGCAAGTAATTTATTTATATGAAATTATAATCTATCTGAATACTTGAATAATGTTTCTGTTCTCTGTCTCATTTAAACAGTGATTAAAATTGCATCACTTGGCAGCTATAGCTATAGCATATGTAAATAAAGCTGACATATGCAGAAGTCAGAAAGATGCAGCCAAGTTCAAATTTCCTATAACACATGACCTTGGAAATAGAAATACAACACAATGAACATTGACTATTCTGAGTGAAAGTTACATTACCACTGAGGAGAGTTAGAATTGTGAGGTTTCGTTATATAACACAACTGTGAAGCCGCAATTTATATATAGCATATATAGCAAAGCTGCCAGTCAGATAGCAAAATGGGCAACTCCAAAATGAGAAACATAACACTATTAAGCATTAAGTGGCTGGATTGAGATGTGCAGGTCAATATGTACTTACTCAAAAGGGAGCCCAGCAGAATTCAGTGGACCTTCTTTGAAGGAAGGAAGGAAGGAAGGAAGGAATCTATATACTATTTTGGAATTTGCAGTAGTCCCTTTCCGGGTATTAACAGGAGAAGTTTTATTTACTTTCCAGAATCAGATCAGTTGGGGACAACTTTTTATTTAAAAAAATAATGTAGTTACTCTAGATCAAATCCTCTTTAAGAAGCAGCATGGTTTGAGATCCTTTGCAGTTTTAGAAATTTAAATATATCTGCAGAATCAGGTCTTCAGGTCCTCATGAAAGGTCAAAAGGATGGGTGCAGACCTCATTTCAGGAGGCACAATGTTCGAAAGGGCAGGAGCCACAGCATAAGCAGATCTTCTGGACACTGTCAGCTGAAAATTCTTGATTGATGGGGTCAGCAGCATGCTCTTCTCTACTGCATGGATAGGATGGTTCTTCAGGCAACCTGAATGGTTCTTCAGGCAACCTGGACCAATGCCATGAAAAACTTTAAAAGTGACAGCCAACATCTTGAATTGCCCCCAGAAGCAGACTGGCAGCCAATGCACCTTTAGGAACAGCAGTTTTTACAAAGTCCACCCTAAGGCAACAGCCAATGCTGTCGCATTCTCCACTAATTGTAGCTTCCAAATACTCTTCAAGGGTAGTCCTATGTAGAGCGCATTGCAATAGTCCAGGAGTGATATGACTAGGGATTGAATGACTAAATATAGGGACCCTCTATCCAAGAGAGGATGCAACTGACATACAAGATGGCGTTGTGCAAAGGTTTTCCTAGCTGGACTGCCATGTGCTCTTTGAGTTGCAAGTCCAGGAGAACTCCATGTCTGTGCAACCCGATTAAAAACTAAAGGTGTTAAACTTCCAAATCTCGAAGCTCCAGGTACTCAAAGTCATTCAGTCTTGCCAGGGTTGAATCAAAGCATACTGTCCACCATCCAAATCCCACAGAACTAACTGTTCTCAGATAATTGAATAAGACTTTTCCCGGGGCATCTCATATAAACCAGCGCCATGCACAGGTTCCAATTAGGAATTTATACAAGCATCTTAGTCAAGTGTTGAACAAATTTCTCTATATGATCCTGAAGATGACATCAGAGTCCCCCTGTCTCAGGAGGGACAGGATGATCCGGGCAATGTAGCAGATGCAACAACGGCAGAGAAATAATGATGTTTCATTTGTCTTACTGCCATGAGATAAGTCTTAATGGCAGCTCTAAATTGATCTGTCCTCACTACACATTAGTCTGTGTGCAGCTCGACATGCAGCTTTAGCTATCCTCCAATAAAACAGACTGTGTGCATAGACCTGAATGCTTTATTAAAAGGACAGGATATGATGAAACTGGGGAAAATAGGAATACATATAATGAGAACCAAATACAAGATGGGCTTTTATTGAGTTACTGCTGAACATAACAATTAATAAATACAAGAAATTGAAATCTCACCAGTGATGCTCTGTGTGGGGTGTGTGGGTTTGTCCTTGGATAACCATGTGCCACCGATTAAGATGGTTTCTCCTTTGTGCTTCTGTCTTCTCCAAATGCTAAAGGAAACGGAGTCTGGCTTCCCAGCGTGCACTTGTTTTAGAGCGTGGGCTGATGGGTAATGGGATGGGGGTCAGTGTCAAACAATATACTTGGTATTTGTCTCCCAGGCCACTAGATGGGGCTAGTGAGCAACAACGGTATATAAAGGTTATATGCTGGGGCATGACATAAGTTATGTCCGATCTGAGGCATTTCTCATCTTCCTCCAGCAGTAGTACTCTAGGCATCTCTTAATCCTTTCCAAAACCCACAGCTCCTCCATAAACCACAGGAAAGGATAGGCATGAAAGATCAAGAGACCAAGCAAAACCTGTTCAAAGCCACAGCTGCCCTTTGATTCCAGGATGATAACAGAGCTTATATCCTTGACTTTACCTTTTATGTTCAATTCTTATCTCCCCCGAATAGAGTAAAATTGTAACATATTGCTTCAAAATCTTTTTTAATTAGAAATATTTATTTTCTCTTGCTTACTGTCTTAGGTATCAATCTATTTTTCTTTTGCTTGGGGTTTTGGAAAAGATTATTCCTGTAATGTAAATTAATGCCACATCTCCTTTGTTTTTTCTCATTGGTAGATATTATATTATCATTAGATAATATAACTACGTCTTAGATAATATCCTAAATTCAATTATTTTTATTTTATTCTTTTATTCTACTCAAGCTCTTTTAGAAAATCTGAATAACCTCCTCTGCAATAAAATCTTATTTGGTATTTTTGTTTAAATGAAGAGTTTATGTTAGGTCAAATTTATAATTGTCAACATGTTTCCATTCAGCCTGAAGAAAGATCTAGGAAGATGTTGTTTTCATTATAACGGAGACTGAAGTACAAGAACCATGGTAAGAAAATAAAAGGAAGTGCTCTAATTCAAAACACCGCCAGTAGGAAATTATTTCTTCCTCTTTGTTTGAAACTAATGACTTTTGGGGAATTTGTATGGAAGCTAATCAAATTTTATATCTCTATCCAAAGTTGATGGACCTGGACAATGGATCTGTTATCATTCTATTTGTCCTTTATTATTTTGTAATTTTTCAGTTCTTTAGTTTTGCTTCAGGGTCCTACATAATGGCTGTACTTTAGTAAAAAGTGGCATTGTTCTGTCAGATGCATATTGCATTTTATCAGGCTGAGAATTTAACATTTCATATTTTGATCAGCAGACATTTTGGAAAACTGATAAATCTTTGTACAATCTTAATATAAAAGTCCAAGGGACTCCCATATTTCTATGGGGCAACCTACATTTATTTTCCACATGGACGTACATGGTGGTGTAGTTTCTGTGTCTGACCTGTTGCAAGCAATTTTATACCGAACCAAGAGAACTATTCATAGCAATAGGAAGTACAAATAATCTTTGTCTATAAACTGGGAATTCAAGACTTGTTTAATTTTTTCCCAATGTGATAAAAGTTCAATTAACTTCCCATGTTTGATTAAACTGCTACAAAAGAAAAAGAAGAGATAACAGAAAGAGAAAATTAAAAAGAACTTCTATGCCATATTATTTAATCCTATTGGAAATAATATATTTTAAAAGAAAATTAAACTCAGAAGTCACAGCTCTAATATAAAAGCATTTATTCTTTGTAGAAAATTATGGAAGCTGATTACAGTTAGCTAGCTGTTGCTGATCAACATATATATCTGATATGTTCAAACTATCCTTTATTGTGGCTGCATATTTGGAATGAACATACCAGAATGAAAAAAGGTTGAACCTTTAATGAGAATTGGCTTACAATAAGCTGTGTATGTCTATTTCAGTTGGAACATAATCAACAGGAAGGGTATGAGGCAGTTTGCTCATCCTAAGAAATGTTCAATCAAACATAGAAAGATTACAGAAAGATCTAACAAAAGCTCTTAATTATTTCCATTTCCAAATTTGCAAAATTGTGGCAAAGAAAGCCCCTCACTCATAATATACCTAAGCAGAGACTTGGAACTTTGAAGACAAAGCTCCTGTCAAATTTAATAACAAGTGAATGTCAAAAGGAGGTTGGTGGGAGAAAAAAGTATTAAATAAAATCAGGTTTCTATTCATGGTCAGTGAAAATGATTAAACCTACCTTCAGTATTTGTCCCAAATGATCAAGGAAACATGGAATTGGAAACAGAAAACATGGAATTGGCTCATATGGAGAGAGGTAAGCTACAGGGCCAACTTATTCCAAATGTGGTATGCATACCGCATTTTTGTTTAAGCATTATGTCCAAAAAAAGCATTTGGCTACTACTTAGCTTTATATAAAAAAATATCTCTTTAATTCTCTGTCCTTCTTTCTCTTGTTAAGCTATTTGAAAGGCATATTTCTTTTGCCAGTTTTAAACAAATCTTTACCCCCAATGTACTTCACAAATTCAAAATTCTTTAAAATTAATGTAGCTCTCTGTCAGAAGTACCCAGAATTTACCCCCTATATGTTATTACCTAGTAATGTTCATGACCTAAAACTGGCAGGCAACAATGTATACTGTAGAATCATGACTTAGTTCTACTCAACTGATGCTTGGAAAATAATGTCTACAGTCCATGTGGCTAAAAATCCAATATTTTAAGACAGTTCAGCAGTACAAATTTGGCAGTCAAAAGGAGCAACCATTAAAATTGAAATCAAGTTGGATCTAAGAATCATAGATGTTTGGATGGTTTATAATGCAATTTTAAAAAGTCTATAAAAATTTATTCAGAATTAATTGCTCTCAATCTTCTTTTAGGATGATTACACAAAAAACAATTTCAATGAACTTTTTATTAAGTTTTAACAAGAAAGAATATTAACCCTGGAAATTATTTATGAAGTGAAAATCAAACAATGCTTAACCCCTAAATATATTTACAGAATTATTCTATTATGAAAAAGCCATCATGAGCTCCCCCCAGGTTTCAGGTCATGATCTTAAGTAAATAATATCTCTTATTTATCTTAGTCAGTGTTCTGAATTTATAGAAAGCTAAACATTTATATAATTAGCATGAACAAAAAAAATTATTAGAATCCACTTTAAAATGGAAATCAAAGCAAAACATCCAAAGTGTTTGGACTGCTGATATTATATGAGAATTTTCAAGATATCAGAAGGCACAGATTGGTAAAACAAATATGTCTAATAGTATCTCTATGTAATAGAGATTCATTTAAATATAATTTTCTTACTGAAAGGGTGGCTCCAAATACATTTTTGTGACTTTATAGTATGAGATAAAATAACAAAGTTGAATATTTTTTAAAAAAGTTCCATTGCCAGTCTGAGTGTTAAAAAATTTTCTTCAAAAAAAAAAAGATAAGAGAACGTTCTGGAATAGTAGAGAAAGCACCAACTGCAAGCAATTTGGTGTAGTAGTTAGAACAGGGTTGTCAAACTCATGTTGTCAT
Source organism: Toxicocalamus goodenoughensis (assembly GCA_032468175.1). Classification (NCBI taxonomy): domain Eukaryota; kingdom Metazoa; phylum Chordata; class Lepidosauria; order Squamata; family Elapidae; genus Toxicocalamus; species Toxicocalamus goodenoughensis. The sequence continues at coordinate 198,058 of JANHFN010001494.1, forward strand.
GGCGGCATCACGTGACATATTGGGCATGGGCATGGCCAGCGGGTGATGCATCTGGCCCGCGGCCCAGGAGATTGACAGCCCTGAGTTAGAATAACCTGGCCCAGTCCAGATGAAGTTGAGATTTGAGAACTTGAGCTCCTAAACTTCTTAGAGTTGAAATCCACCCATTCTGATGGTAAGAAGCAGTAGTTGGGATTTGGAGTAAGGATTTGGGTGACCCAGGTTCAGTTTCCCCCTAAGTCACGTAGCTAAAGAGCTCTTGATCTGTCACTATTATGCATTCTAATCTATGCATTCTAATAAAAATAGAAAGCTTTTAATCACCTGGAGATATTGGTGCAAGGGGAAATATAAATGTTGACATTTGATAAATAGTAAAACCAATAATTTAATTACAATTGTTCATAAAGGAAGAAATTAAGGTGATAATTTCAATCATGTTTATTTAACATTTAACATAAACAACAAAGGATTGTGGGCAGCAACATACCCTGTTTCTCCAACAAGACGGCCTCCCCCAATAGGAAGTCCCAGCATGTTTTATAGGCATGAAATGAAATTAAGTTCCTCCCCCCCCCCCCAAATTAAGGCCTATATTAAAACATGTGAAATGGGGGAGAATGGTGGGGGGGTTTGCCGTTAGGAAGTACTTTTGTTGCACACCCGGATATGGTGCTGCCTGCCTTGACCCTGATACGAAGTGCCCCACCAACGCCGAGGTCAACATCCAAGCCATCGCTGCCCGCCTGCCCAAAGATGCAAGGGGGGGAATTAAGTCACCCCTGAAAAGACAGCCTAGCCATTTTTTCGGGGCTCAAAAAAAAATAAGACCCGGCCTTATTATATGAGAAACACGGTAATAACACCAAAAAGAAAATTTAACATCAAAATAAAATAGAAAACATCTCTCAGTAAAAATGAACAGCAGCAGCAGAGGCTATTTCAGTAATTTGTGATTGTGTCAGATAAACTGACTCAACAGAAGCTACTCAACAATGAAAAACAAATGAAACTCAAAGTATACTGAGTTTCATTTGTTAATCCAGGTGATTAATATCATTTTAATCTCAGATAGATTAATCTCTGTTGAAACTTGGAGGAGATGGGGGGGGAAGCTGTCAAGACCCTTGGTAAAATGACAAGACCCTTGGTAGTTATATCCTCACACTGCACAAGACAATCATGGGGCTTCATTCTAACTCTGCAATAAAACTTCTTATCTCAGAAGTTTGGGCTGTTAAGCCATGTAGAGTTTTGGTCTAGGGCTGTGATGGCGAACCTATGGCCGGAAGTGGCATGCAAAGCCACTTCTGCCGGCACATGAGAGGTCGCCCGTAAAAGCCCCACTGCGCATACACATGCGCCACCTGCCCTCCAGCTGATTGTCGGGTATCTGGTGCACATGCGTGGAGTGCAGAGGTGCACAGGAAATGCACGCACATGCACAGAGATGCACGGTGTACATGGGGATCATGCATGCATGTGTGCCAGCACAATGCGCATGCCCCTCTATATCCCCTGTGCATGGGGCATGGGGGGGCATGCGTATTGCCTTCTGGGTGCTGGCACGCGAGTGCGCATGCAATTTTTCGGCACGGGAACCCAAAAAGGTTAGCCACCACTAGACCAGTCAAATCCCATCTGGAAGCAATGATTATCAATAATAATCCATTCCTATAATATCTACAGCATATACTGCTGGAGAACCCTACCATGTTTCTCTTAATTCCCTAGAAATTCCATCCTAAACTGGCATATACTGGAGGAGGAAATAGCAAGTTTGTAAATGTAGAATTTTTGCAGAATGCAGCGTTTGTAGAAAATGTAAGTTTATAGGGCACAAAAAAGAGAGAGACTTTCTTGACCAATCAGGTGTGAGTGGCCAGCTCTACAAACACTTAACTGCCTCGTTTGGAGTGAGCTGTGTGTTTACAGACTTTGGCCTGAATAATTGGATGACTGACTCGATCTACTCACCAGCTCAGATTGCATGTTATCAGTTAAAGGTTTTCTGCTGTGTTTGTTTCCTTTCATTGTGTCCCAAAGCTGACCTGTTTCCTGTCCATGTCCTTTAAGCAGCAAATACATAGAGAAGATCAGAGTTAGTCTTCATGCTGCTTAATCTTCACTTATGGGCTGAAAAGATAAAGCTCTGAGTAGTACTAGTAATAGTATAGCAGTAGTGATTACAGAAATAAGAATGACAAAGGCTTACTATTTCTCTTTCTGTGAATAATTTTTCTAAACTTGCTTGAAGGACTTTGATTCGCTCTCATTTGTAATCGCTACTGAATATTGTCTTTACAATAGTTGATTAAGATTTCATATCAAAAACTATGAGCGGAATAATATTGAAATAGACACAAGGGTGGTACATATTGACAGGGAGGAAAAGTGTTTCCAATTTTTCTCTTAACTCAAGCCATACGGCCACATTTTAATTTTAATGGCAACATCTCATCGGTAGGTCTTGCCAAGATGTCTGCAACAGCACGGATTATTTTCCAAAATGCTACACTTCATCACTGATGACACTGTTTTCCTGTTTTATGCATAAAACTAATTAAAACAGCCTGCTTAAAGGCCTTTATGGCTAAAGAGAGAAACACAAGCTCTTTCAAGGTATTCATAAAACTCAGGATTTGAATGACTATTGATCATTTCAAACAGTATTCAGCATCCTTTTGTAAATGTCACACTCCAAGTTTATATGTAATCATGTTAAGGACTCAGATTAAAAAATAAAGAAATATCTGCATCTATTCCTCTTCTGTTATGATAATTAGTTGTTCTACCAGTGTTAATAGAATGGATCACAAAGGTACAGTCAGTGCAAATCTCTAGGAAGCATAGATGTCTTATATGAAGGGGCCTTGGCCAATTGCATTGAATAGATGGATGAATAATAGTTCTAAAAGCAGGAGGTACGGTACTTTGTAGGACAAAGCAGCTAATCAGGGACCAAATCCATGAGTTTTTTTGGGAAAGGAGAGATACTGACTGCATTTTATTTCCATCCTTAATCAAAGTTCCTACCTTATTCGTTCTCTGGCAGGGCTATGATCCATGCCATGCTAGATAAATTTTGTTACATTAGGAGTGGTGCATGTAGGAAATGCTCAATTTGTTAGGGAGGTACACATAAACATAGCTTCAACTGACTCAAAGCACACACACACACACACACACACACACACACAAATATATATGTCATGCCCCTGTTGGAGTCTGACTCTGAGGCAGAACTGGAACAGCTAACAAGGAGTGGGAGTGGGGCTCCGGTGGCTGTGGAAGAAACAGGGGAAGGGCACGGTCTGGCTGGGCCTTCAGAGGAAGACCCAGTGCCATCCCCTCTTCATCCTAGGGTACACAGGGAGGAAGAGAGAAGGGAGCAACATGGCTTACGGGAGAGAAGAAGACCTGATCCCTTTCATTAGTTGCAGCTGGGAGAAGAGGATATACGTGGGGTGTTTGCACACGGCTCCTTGCTGGAAGCAAAGCGTGCATTATCTTGGTCGAGCCTTATCTGGGTTTTGGCGTCCTCCAAACTGTAGGTACTGAGTTATCCTTTGAAAGTCTGCAATTTATCATCCTGGCCTGCCATGTTAATTACTTCATTGTGGTTTGTGTTGGTTTCTTTATTTCTAATTATCTTTACTTTGGGTTCGGACTGCATTTCTGCCCTTCGTAGACTGTTTTTTGAAGATTTTGTTATCCAGCCGAGGATAATTGGACACTGGGGCCAAGTTGGAGGCATTAAAGGGAATTTATTCTACTTTGGTGACTTTGTTGTTTTTGTGTCACGCCCTGGGTCATCCCAATATATATGGCAGCCTATCTGAGGGATCCAGCGGCCCAGTAATCCCACCCAAAAATTCTGAGACAGGCTTTGAACCAGCTGAACACTGGCAAACAGAGGCAAATATGGGCAGAGAGAGGCATGGTAGAGATAGGAGGTGGTGACAAGGTAGCCAGAAGCTAGCTGAGCGCAAAACAGAACAAGGAAACTACAAGCCAATCAGCCTAACATCAATCCTGGGAAGATCCTGGAAAAGATAAGCAACAGATGTGAGATCACCAAGAAGCAGGCAAAATTATAAACAAGCCTACATGGGTTTGTCAAAAACAGATCATGCCAAACAAATCTTATTTCATTCTTTGACAAAGTGACATTAATGGACCAGTGAAATGCAATGAGCATAATATACTTGGATTTCAGTAAGGCATTTGATAAAGTAGACTAAAACCTATTTCTTAGTAAGATAAAAAAATATGGGATAGACAGCATCAACGCCAGAAAGATTTGTAACTGGCTGACAAACCACACTCAACATATAGTGCTCAATGGAACTACATCTACATGGAGAGAAGTAAGCAGTGGGATACCTCAAGGTTCTGTCTTAGGTCCAGTACTCTTCAATATCTTCATAAATGATTTAGATGAGGGAATAGAAGGGGAACTCATCAAATTTTCAACAGACTCGAACATTGGGCTCTATCTAACAAAATGACAAGAAAAATCAGATGTATAGTTACATATTAGGTGAAACCTGGCTCAATAACTATCAGTAACTATGAGAGAGAGCTTGATGTCCTTATGAATAACCACTTAAATATGAGCCAGCAGTGTGTGGCAGCACCAAAAAAAAGCCAATGCAATTCTAGGTTACATTAACAGAGGGATAGAATCAAGATCACAGGAAGTATTAGTATCACTTTTTAAATCCTTAGTAAGACCACACTTAGAAAACTGCATCCGGTTTTGATCATCATATTATGAAAAAGATGTTGAGACTCTGAAACAAATAGAAACATTTTATCAGACCAAAATGGGTTTTTTAAACCACTTCACCCAATCCCTCTTCTCTAGCCAAAATCCAAGGCTAGAAGGTCTATTCTATTTTTCTTGCTTTGTTTGCAACATATATAGTTATGTAATTTTAATACATGAATGTATACAACATGCACCTTTTCTTATTATAAGGCTTCCTTTATATAACTTTCGTTATATAAGGAATAGTTATTTGGTTGCTGAAAACCACGTTACAGTAATATCTTCCAAGTATCCAAGTATTATGTCTGGGTGGTGCAGTGGCCTAGAGGTAGAGCTCTTGCCTCACAATCAGGAGGCTGTGAGTTCAATCCTAGGTAGAGGC
>JANHFN010001495.1:155283-166469 GCA_032468175.1 Toxicocalamus goodenoughensis
TATATGTATCCATTTCATGTATTCATAACTATGTTTATACTTATACCTGTTATCTTGTAAGCGATTGACAAATCAAACCAACAAATAAATAAATAAATAAAACCTTCATTGAGTATTATTTAAAAATAATCTATATCAGGGGTCTCCAACCTCCGCACCAAGGATTGGTGGATTGCCCTGGTTGAGAACCGAGCCACGCAGGCAGCGGTTGAGCATGTGAAGCTTCATTTGTGCATGCACGGGATTAAGTGATGTTTATGAAACCATCCTCTCCCTCCTGCCATCACCACCACTGCTGCTGCCAGTCTGTGGAGCCAAAATAGTTGGGGACTACTGATCTATAAAGTATTCTTCATGCTGTGACTATTAAGTCTGCTTTCTGGGGAGTAATATCTATTCTTCTATTCTGATTTTCTTTTGCTAGCTATTTGAAGGTTTTGCTTCCATGCCCTAAAATTTGTGAAGAACAACTATTGGTCTTGTTTGGAGCTAAGAAATGGGTTTGCTTGGCCAGACTATTTGCTTCTATATGTATAGCTATACAAACAATATTTAACCTACTCTTCATCTTTAAAGACAAATTCCCAAACGGGGACCATTTAAAATGATTTACATCAAATTAAAAACCATTTAAAACAATAATTTAATGAAAAGGATATTAAAACAACTGCTTAAACAATTAAAAAGCTTAAAAACTGTAATAATCATGTTAAGGGCAGAGGAATCAATCTGGTTGCTTAAAAGATTCCTAGGATGGCTTTCACTTCCTTGAACACTGAAGAAGTTTCAAGTTTTAGAAAGAAAGCAAAAGCAATTGAACGTTTGCATCAACAGTAAAACAGCAGCTAAAAGTAGAAGTAACACTAAGAAAGGGCAGGGACAAAAATACTCCTTAAAGTCTAGAAGAAAAACAACAACTTCAGCTGATGCCAAAGCAAGAAAAAACTGTAGGCTGTAAGAGAAAAATGTTCCTGGAAAATCACTATATCAGAGGCATATTTTCAGTTGCCATTCAAAATGGATACAAATTCTCCACCAGATTTATAATTATTCCAAATTTCTTCAGTGGAGGCAATTTACTAGTAGTTCTCAAAAACAGGGCTCTTCACTTTAGGATCAACAGAGAACCACTACCAAAATGTCACATGAGAACAGATCTGGTTTCTCTTCTTGAGCCTAAACTGAACCACACAGAGATGGTAGTGGAAGAACTCTGGAGACTTAAAGGTTTACAGAATCTCACTGAGAGATTTATGTGCAACCTTGCAGAGGCCAGCAAAAGTGCAAGAGACACCATTTTAAATGTCAGCTAATGGCTTCACCTGACTGACAGAAGTAAGTTACTTGGGAGCCCAAGACTTTTCTTGGTCTTCTCTCACCCCCAGATGTCCTGGAGTCAAAGGATAATTAAGAACAAGGCATTCCATACTCCTAAACCACCCTATAATTAAAGAATATCTCGTTTCACCTATCACCACTTTTTTAAAAATTATCTTCTTTGAAAGAAGGTTCCCAAGCAAATTTTCTTTCACCAAGCTGAACTCTTAAAATAAAAAAGCACTGGAGAATTTCACTGTAAGGTAGTAGTTGCCATGCTGAAACAGATTCTAGTGAAAAGGAAGCTTTATATCAAACTCAATTTCATTGAGGGCTGCATCAGGATTGTGTTTTACCTTGGGAGGCTGGGTGGGCATGGTCAGGGTGGCTGTAGCCAGCTTGACATCACTCGTGTGCAGAGTGCAAGGGCACCGGTGGCTGCCCTTGCACTCTGCCAGCAAAAATGAACTCCCAAGCTTCATTTTCAGCTGGGATAGCCTCCTGTAACGTTCGGCCAGAAAAAAGGGAGCTTGCAAGGGCCATGCTCAGGAATGGGATTCTACTGGTTTGGACTGGTTCAGGTGAACCAGATGTTAAACCCTGTCAAACCAGGATTTGAACCTACTGGCTGGCCATGCCCACCCCACCGTGTCCCTCCCAGAAGTCTCCACATGGCCCATTTTCAATGCAGGTAAGTACACAGAGGCTCTAGGAGGGGGAAAAAATGGGCCTTCTGGAAGTCCGGAAATGGGCCTGTTTCTGGCTTCCAGAGGGCCTCCAGAGCCTGGGAGAGGCCATTTTCGGCCTCCCAGAGGCCCAAGGTAAGCCTCTGAACCCTTGGGAATGTGAATAATGGCCCTCCCAGAGGTTTTGGTAGGCCACGCCTAGCATGGCTACGCCCACCCAGAAATTGGGCAGTAAACTAGTTGCTGGGATTTTTTAATCCCACCCCTGGCCATGCTCCATTTTTTTCTGGCAGAGACCTGCAGGCTGGTCCTTTGTTGTTTCCAGGGCAGCCCTGTGAGCTAGATCTAAACACCCTACAGGCTGGGCCTGGCATGCAGACCTTGAGTCTGACACCCCTGATTTATATTTTCTGACATGCTCCAAAATCAAACCATCAGTGGAATCCTTCAGTTCTGTGAGAGTTCACTAGGGTCTTGATTTTTTTTTTTAAAAAAAACCAGTAACTGTCCAGTCTCCAGCACTGGGTTCGTCCACTGAAGCAAAAGCAGGCCTTGTATAGGGGAGGCAATAGTTGGAAAATAGAGGAGTAACAAATGTTGGGAAGGATGGAGGGAAGGAGAGCAACAGAGAAAGATGTGCTTCTAGGACCATGGTGCCAGAGTACACTTGCATTTCTGCAGGTGCAGTGGCCTTGGGGAAGAGGGCCTCACCTCAGGTGGTTGCAAGCAATCTGGGAGTTGGCCTGGTAGTGGACAGTTTGGGAACAAGGTACCAAGATTCAGGATAGGTTGAGGAATCCAAATATTAAAGGGAAGAATGTTGGAGGTTTCAAGGCATCAGCCCCACTCTAGTTTTGCAAAAGAGTATTTGGAAAAGAGAGAGAGAGAAAGGAGAACTGGATTTAAGGACTGAAGTACATGAAACTAATAAATAATTTTGTGATTTCTGGCCTATATTTGAGGCTAAATGTACTGTGGCTCCCAGAGGCCTGAAAAATATATCATCAGTTCCTCCAGGCTCAAAAGGTTGAGACAGACTGACATATAAAAATAGGTTCACAGATCTCAGCTCTCTTCTCTTTTTTATTAATGTAACTTAGGATATGATTAATTTATCACGGCACTGGTTGACTGGTAAGTGCAATTATCATATCTGCCTATGCCCCATTTCCCTTTTACAACATAATGCCACAATTTAAGACAGGGAGACTATTTAATGAGAAGGTAATCTAGTGTCTTCAAAAGGAAGAAACAAATTATTCAGTCTTTTGGTTTTTGCACAAAGCAAATGGAGTGTGTTACACCCTGTTTTAAAAAGAAAATACCACCAAGGTACTTATTATTCTGCTGTTCAGCCTATCTCTATAATAATATATTTCATTTGGTACAATCTTTATTCAGAACAATGTTGGATTTCCATTTAAGTGCGGTTCTGAAGGTAAAAGTATCAGGCAAAAGTAATGATGCAAAATTTCATTTCTGTGTTCCCCATGACTTTCAGAGCAATTTGCTATCCTCATCCAAGTTATCAAATAAACCTTTCCCCTCTTCTTTTATCTCTGTAAATCTTCACTGTATTGTGAAAAATGCTAGATGGAATCTCTTTGCCCTTTGATCATCTATTGTTTTTAAAAGCACCAGTGTCACGGCGTCCATAATTTTTTAGATCAGAAGTGGAGGAGGAGAAGCAATAGAAGCATAAGAAATAGTTTAGACTGCAATTGAGAGTCTTTGAGTCTTTGTAGTTGGAGGAGGAAGAGAAGGGTACCTTAGAGGTATAAATTGTAAGCAACTGCACACCTCTAAACAATCAGTATTAATCAACTACAAATAGTCCTCAACTTAAACCACCATTAAACACATTTTTGTTGTAAGTCATTGTGATTTTTTAGGTAATGCACCCATGTGACATCTTCACTCAATGACAGCAAAATAATGGTTGTTAAGTGACCATTGGGTCATTATGCAAAGTACAGGGTACTTCAAGGGATGGAAAATGTCCTGGAAGTCCTGATGCAGGCCCAGCCCTGCATTATGTTTCAAGCTGGGACCCACACTTTGGCACACATGCCCCCACAGCTCACACATGGCCTGAGCCAGGTCTTCTAGGACTTTCCCACCCCTTGAGGCACCCCCAACATAGCAGTATTCAGTGGCAGCACAAAGGCTGGGGTTTTAAATGGGTTCAGCTTGCTGCAACCACCCCTGGTCTTGACTTCAGCCCTAGTGCTGCCATTGCCACTCAGAATGCCACCTTGCACTATTCTCCAAGGTACACAAGCCTTGGGGAACTGTACAATTGACCCCCACCCCAGTATTCCCTAATATTTAACAGGTGCCACTTGCATTCAGATGGTTTTCTCTTTTGGTTCACAGGCCCCTACAATCTAAGGTAGCTCCAGGTTGCAGCAGATTTTCTTTCTTGAAGAGGCTTCAGAGCATGTTCTTGTATAGCTTCTAGAGGCTCCAGAAGCCATGCAAAAGGGAAATATTCTTGTGTGACTTCTGGAACTTGCACGAGAGGACATGCTCTCATTTGGCCTCCAGAATCTCTGGTGTTTCCATGCAACTTTCATAGGTTCCTACAGACCGTGAAAGAGCATGCCCCCTACATGCATGATTGCTAGAGCTCTAGGGACTGGTCAAAAACATGTCCCATTCTTGCATGGTTTCTGGAGATTCCTTAATTCAAGTGAGAGGACGCCCTGTTCTTCTGCAGTTTTCAGAGGCTCTGGAAGTTGCACAAAAGCATACACCTCTCAGGCAGCTTCTGGAAACATTAGAACCCATTCAAGAATATGTTCTGAAACTGCTTCAGGGAAGAAGCCTAATGCAACCAGAATTATCTCACACTTTAGGGCAGCTTAGATAGGGAGTTTCAGTCCCATGGTCATAAGGCTGGGTGCCCTACAAAGTATTCTAATTTTGATCCCATGAATGTGGGAGCATTGCAACAATTGTAACTTTGGCCAAAGGTTGTAACTTGCTTTGTTCAGCACTGTTGTAATTTCAAATGGATGCTGAGCAGTCATACATTGAGGACTAAATGTATCTATTATACTGAAGATACTGTACTATAAATTTCTTTAAGTCATTGAGAGAACTCGTTACCTTACATAAGTCAGAGTCCACTTATAATTATTTCTCATTGGTCATGCTTACTTGACAGTTATTAGAACATAAGAATGTCTGCATGACTACAGAAACTTCTCCTCTGATCTAAATAATTACTATGGTTGCTATGACACTGGTGCTTTGACAGAGCTTTTGGAATTCATTAGATCCCAAATCTCACAAGAAGTATTAACCTACTGTTTGAAATGGTGAGGCAGTTATATCCCATACAAATAAATAGTCCAAGAAGAGCCAAGGGATTGCTCACATAAAAATGTCTCAATTTAATCGATATCCTTATCTGTTGTTTCTCTGCGCATGTATTTTAACTGAGTACCTTAAATTCTAGAGTTTTCTCTAGCAGTCTTCGTGTCCTCTAAATAGGTCAGACTGAAACTTTGCCTTCCTTTTGTAATCTGACTAAGATCTAAGATCCATGGAGATGATGGGAATTAGAGTCTGGTGTATCTTGAAAGCACAGGTCTAGATGTGCTTATTCCTAGAATTCAGATCTTGGGAACAATGGCAGTACAATGTTTGTTAATGGTTGGACGGTTGTTTGTATTGCATCCTTGAATTAAATTCCCTCCTTTGGAGTAAAGCTTTAGTGAGTGCTAATTTGTTGAAAATCAGACATGCCATTGCAGTGTTTTTAACTGAATGAGTGAGTGTAGCCAAAAATAAAGAGAGCAACTTGCAAAATGCACAGTCCTTGGCTCAGCATACTAATTACAAGGAAATCCAATGGGAACAAAGTAGCTTTTATTTTTTCCGGTGATAACAAAAGGCTGGCCCCATCCTTGATATCCTTCAAAACTTGACTATGTCAACAGGCTTGAGGCTTAAGGAAATGATGGTTTAATAAGGTGGTTACATTGTTGTCTAATGCTCTCTTTTTTATAATAATATTGTTTTATTTGTTGAGTTTTTAAAATATGTTTTAGTTTGTTAGCATACATTACCCAGAGTCACTTTTTATGAGATGGGTAGCCAAAAGCAAGATTTTACACTTAGGCAGGAAAAACCAAAGGTACAAGTAAAGATTACGAGAAACCTGGCTCAAAAACAGTAAGTGTGAAGGGACCTTGGAGTCTTGGTAGATGATAAAAATATATGCTAGCAGTGTGTGGTAGCAGCCAAAAAAACAAATACAATCCTTGGTTGTATAAACAGGCATAGAATCAAAATCACGTGAAGTATTAGTACTACTTTATAAAGCCTTAGTAAGGCCACATCTCAAATACTGCATCCAGTTTGGTCACCATATTAAAAAAAATATGTTGAGATGTTAGAAAAACTGCAAAGAAGGCCAACTAAGATGACTAAAGGCCTGGAGACAAAGACATATGAAAAACAGTTGCAGGATTTGGGTTTGGCTAGTCTAGAGAAAAGAAGGACTGGGGAACATGATATCATTATTCCAATATTGAGAGGTTACCACAAAGAGGAAAGGGTCAACTTATTCTTCAAAGTGCCAGAGGGCAGGACAAGAAACAATGAACGAATCAAGGAGAGAAACAACCTGGAATTAAGGAGAAACTTCCTAACAGTGAGAACAATTAACTAGTGGAACAGTTTGCCTTCAGAAGTTGTGGGTGATTCATCACTGGAATTTTTAAAGAAGAGAATGGACAGTCACTTGTCTGAAATGTTATAGGGATTGGACTAGAAGACCTTGAAGGTCGCTTCCAACTCTATTCTGATTGAAATAAAATTGAGGAAGGAAGGAAGGAAGGAAGGAAGGAAGGAAGGAAGGAAGGAAGGAAGGAAGGAAGGATCAAGTGGTTTTCTGAAGATGTGTCGTACTTTAACTCCGAAAAAATCTAGCCAGATGTGCAGTTGTTTATACATAAGGCAACAATCCACAGTCTAGACAGATAAGTTCGTTCAAGGTTTTTGGTCAGGAACCAAGACTTTGTACTATCTCAAGTCTCCTCATATGTAGAAGCTAGGGATATGTCAGAAAAGATGGTTTACTTGTGCTCAGAAATGAAGCTAGCCATTGAGAATTGCAGAGGGTATGGTTTTAATGTCACAATCATATTAAAAATATTGAAATCTAGCATCTATTTAGAAGCACCCAAAATGCACTTGAAGTGAATGGAGTCTTTGGGACTGGTTAGGGAATTTTAATGGGTGAAAAGTGCCTTAATCTGCAGATTGCCCACACTGATGAGTACCTTAAAATGAAAATCCTGTAAGTATAGTGAATGGAGCCACAGTGTCTCAGTTAACTATTCCCCCAATAAGAATATAATTTGTATCACTGTTCTCTCAGGAATATGGAGAGATTAGTTTTAGAAAAGAAGTCACACATTTCTTTTGACAAAGATTCTAATCTTGTGCCTATAGAACTCAGCTATAAACTTCGCATCTTGAGATCTCCAGACTCTGTCTAACAGCCAAATTTCTACCCAAGTTGGAGGTACTGACTCTACTTGTTCTAATCCTTGTCCAGTTTTCTTGTTCCTTCAGCAAATTTCCTTAAGAAGTATATACCCAAGCCATGCTGGAACTCAGCAGTTGATCATTTCTCTAACTAAACAGGCGTGGTGCTCATCAGAATTTCATGGAGCTTAACATAATGAACTGAATAATTGCAACAGCTTTTGCCTTGGCACTTTCCCATTATTAGAATTCATTGGGGTCTAGGATTCACTAGCTGAAATACTGACTTTATCTGGCTTCACCTTCCCACTCTAGCATTCTGATCTCTGGAAATAACCATTTTAGTCATTTCAGCACAAAATGTGCTAACAATCCCCACAGCTATCAGTACCACCACCACTATTTCTGCAGCTAAGAACTTGGGGTGGTTCACTCAATCACTTTGCAAGGAAGTTACAGAAAGAATAGCAGCAAGATTTTGCAATACTAAATATTATTTCTAAAATTACTTTTTTCTCTGTTAAATCCAGGAATTGATGGAATACAGGCGCCAAATACATAACCCATATACCTACAGAAATCATAATCAAGTAAGAAAATAGCATATGAAATCAAACATATATACAGGAATTGCCATGATAAAACATTTGTTGTCATTTTAAAATCTATAACAGCAAAAGCAAAGAACACCCACTCAAATTGAAACGTTTTTATTTTATCTTTTTCTCCCAAAGTCTGGGATCAACCAGTCTTTAAAATGCATCGGGTTTAGTTTTCCACCAGACATATAGACATCTTATGGGAATTTCTGCTAATCTGTATTTTCCTGTTTTCTAATTAAGAAGCTACAGTATGTTGAAATTCAGCAGGGTGTTGTTGTTTTTTCACTAAATGTTGCAACTATCTTTGTTTAGTTTAAATTTTCTTTAAAAAAAAACCAGTTTACTACTTAAATTAAGATGTGGTAATGTGTAAGATAACCTTAATGTGTTAGAAATGGAGAGGAATACTGGCTCAAGAGAGAATTAATACCAGGAACAGACTTTGCCAACAGCTAGTAGATATTTAAGACTACTTCAGTAAATTTCCAGATTAAGGTCAGCAGTAGCACCTAGTCTCCTTTGGATATTCTTGAGAAATCTAAGCAAGATTGGAGCTGGCTAGCTCTTTTATGGAAGATTTCTTGAAAACCCCAGGGTTGTAAATTAGACAACAATGTTGAAAAAAACCTTGCAGATGATGGGAGGGACTGGGAGGGTGGACATAGAATAGACACTGGAGAGATTGTCTATAGAAATTTACTTTATTGTCAAAATAAATTTGCTTTCATTTTTATCATCCCCCTTCCAAAATAGAAAGATTGGAGAAGGGATTATAAGAAAGTAAGAATGCACACCGTGGGGAATACCCTGGTTATTTTGTATGTTGTGTTTGTGGGTGCTGTATATTTCCTTTACTACCTGTTAACTATCTTATAAACTTTTGCCTCCAAACCCTCCACTCTGCACCTGGAGGAAACCGATAGTCAACACTCTGCTGGTGGAGAAAACCAACAGATCAAATGAAAAAAAGATTGACTATAGCAGGGATATCAAATTAGCAGCCCATGGGCCGGATGCATCATGCGCAGGTCATGGTCACGCCAGCTTGTAAAACATCACATGACAGCAACATATAGCAACATAACATATACATATGCCTGTCTTTCATTGTACAGACATCACTCTTGGCTTCCTGCACTGAACTTAGCTCCTATTGATCTTTTTCAGTAGCAGTATTACTGCCAACCAGTTTAATATAATGGAACTAAACTAAAAACTAGTAGAGTTCTAGGCTTGCCTTAGGCATAAGGCCAGCTGGCTGATTTGAGGCCAATCATTCTCTCTCAGATCTAGGAAGGAGACAAGGACAAACTTTTTGAAAAACATTTCCAAGAAAACTCCTGTCAACAGTGTCTTAAAAGTGCTCTCTCTCTCTCTCTCTCTCTCTCTCTCTCTCTCTCTCTCTCTCTCTCTCACACACACACACACACACACACACACACTCAAAACCCACACACCTACACACAAGGAATCCTGTCTTTGAGAAATTGTTTGCTTATGTGGGATGGGTAGGTCTGTTTTACGTTTTTCACTTTCCAACTTGGTGCATGTATGAGTTAGAAGAGCTTGATTTTTCCTTGAAGCTTCTTTAAAGCTTAAATATACTGTATATACATATATATTTGTAAAATTCAGAAACTTCATTTCTTGTCCTACATCTAAGCTTTCAGTCTCATTTTGGCATATCAAGATCAGTAATTCAAAAATTATCTGTTTCTTCTTTAGAAGCTTCCTTTCCTCATTCATATGATTCCAGCTGTCTTTTTAATTATTGCATTGAGGGAAAACTGAACAAATTTTAAGATGTTCATGCTTTGTTGAATAAAGTGTAAACCCTAGTAAATAGCATCTTGTGTTACTTCTTGATAAAAGAGACATTTTAAGCTCTATGAATTTCATGCCTAAAGAAAGCTAGCAACCCAACTTACTACTTATTATGGTCTTGTCACTTCTTTTTAGCACTGTTTTTCAAATTAGGAATGTAAGCACAAGATAATCAAGTGGTGTGCAGTTTGCTGACTTGCTATCTATAACTAATAGGCCAGTTCAGTTAAAGGAGCTGTACAAGAATGTCTAGCTATGGGTAATTTCCAGTTTGCGAGCATTCAGCATATTTCAAATCAATCAATATATCTAGATCAGAGCAAGCAAACACATCACTCAGTTCAGCTAGCAAAAATATAGCTTGATGTCCTCAAATAGCAAGGTTGGGATTAGTTCATTTCTTGTGAAGTCTAATAATTGTTTATTCAGCCTGGCAAGCTTTTTGTATGCCTGTTCTATTGCACAGGATTCAGACTCTTTAGATGATCAGTCTACTGTGCTTCTATGCCACTATTTTTTGCTGTGTAACCCAATGAATGCACCCCCATCAAAGAATACATATCCAATAGATAATTTCCTGTCTGATTTATCACCTGCCCAATCCAAATCTAAATAGTCAATAAATTTTAGATTATTAATTACAGAAAGTTCCTGATTCAAATCTATCATTTTTAAAGAGTTCCCTAATCTTTCTACAGTTATTGAGTCCTCTTGTCGTCCCAAAGTCCAGTTGCATTTTGAAAAAGCACCTTTGGGACAACCATGACCTGGATGACTGAGGATTTCCATAGACATTTTTCTTGTGTTGGTTCATTGACCTTTCTGTTCAGCCATCCAATTTTATTGGCTATGTCAGATCTACTGTGTGATGTATAGTAATGTTCCTATCTCTGTCCTACATTGTCTTATTCCCTTTGTTTAGATGTTCAGCTTCCAAGAGTATACTTCACTCCTTTGCCTCAGGAGTCCTAGAAACTTTATTAAGCCTATTATCTTTTGTTTTTGACTGAGCAAATACACTCCATTTTTCTCTTTTTTATTTCAATTCCAAAATAATGATAAATATGCTCCACTAACATCCTATGCACAAGGAAACCACCCAAAAGCAACTTACACAAAAAGGAACTAAAAGCCCTGCAAGCCCTAAGGAATGACAGCAGCATAATCGTACTTCCAGTAGATAAAGGTAATGCCACAGTAGTAATGGATAGAAAAGACTATGAAACAAAATTGACAGACCTACTCCAAGACTCCA
>JANHFN010001495.1:191689-204515 GCA_032468175.1 Toxicocalamus goodenoughensis
ATAGATAGATAGATAGATAGATAGATAGATAGATAGATAGATAGATAGATAGATAGATAGGTAGGTAGGTAGGTAGGCAGACAGACAGACAGACAGACAGACAGACAGACAGACAGACAGACAGACAGACACATTTACATTACTTGAGTGAAAGTTGAATCTCCTATATTACATAAATGGGGTATTTATATGAAAATATAGCATTGTGCCCCTTTTCTCTTTGTGTGGGAAGTATTGAATCAAGATTATTTTTACCAGTTTCTATAGGATGGCATAAAAATAATCCATTATTTTCTCCTGTCCCCATATCATGTCTGAAATGGTATAGGGTCAGACTATAAGACCTCCAAGATCCCTTCCAACTCTGTTATTCTATAAGTCTTGAACTTAGTGGAGAGCACACCTCAGCAGGAATAATTCAGAATGGCAGATGGGAACTGCTGACTTTTAGAAATGTTTTACCTATTTTTCACAAATCTATCCTCCTTTAGTTTGATGAAAAACTTCTGTTTTAAAACTGACTGAATTAATTAACCTGGATGGATGAATATACAAAGAATAAATACATTAAAAAGAAAACAACAAAAGTTGTTTTTTCTACACAGATGGTTTCTGCTTGTTTGCATGGGGTCCTAGAGAGAAATTACTTTTTCTTAGCCTGAAGAGGCCTCAACTCATAGTAATAATCACTTGATGTTGAAATGGAACAGTTCATGTGTGCTGCTATACCAGTCTTGCTGTGACAATGAGTACTTAGAACAACATTTGTCCTGGTGTGAAGCATGTGGATAATGAACACATACTGTTTTTCTCCTATTGGTGAAATAACCTCATCTGAATTTGTCATGCTTCATTTTCCTGCTGCCAGAGCACAATTGCTTTTGTCTAAAAAGATGAAAGGTCAAAATCCTTGGTTTCATTACTCAGTTCTGGTGATTTCAGAGTATTCCTCTGAAACAAGGAATACCCTTTACAAATTTAAAGAGTTGAAATTATATCAACCATACATTATCTCATTTAAAAAAGAGCCCTTCATGCACATTTCCCTGAATTTTTTTCTATTCCTCTTCTGCCCTGAAGCCAATATCTGTGGTAAATAAATATACCTTAGAATAAAAGAGAAATCAAGAAGAAACAAAATGTTTCCTTCATATCTTTCTCCCTTCAATTTACTATTGGAGTGGACTCCCGGTGGTGTTTCCATCGAAGACGAATCAGAGACCACAATCGTGCATGGCTTTGATCCGTGTTTACCTTGTTGGAGGGGTCCCTGTGGGACTGAACCATCTGATCCATCTCAGAGGGATGGGGGAAGAGGGGGAGACTGCAATCTGGATTGAGGGAATCCTCATCTCCCTTCCCTAGCTAGGTATTCCCCTGGAAGACAAGGAGAAATGCCAGTTTAATGACTGCCCTGAAGACAGAAAGTTACCAGGACATAAGAATGCACTGGAGTGGTGAAGTGGTGAGTGATGTGTAATCAGACAAAAGAACTCAATTTTTTCTTAATAACCCTGAGAAGCAGGAAGAAAGAGCCCTTGCTTATGAGTATCATAGCGGCAAACGGAAAATAAGAGGAAAAGATAAAGTAAACAAAAATGGAGTATAAAAAGCTACAATTAAATTAGAGACTAAATTTGGAATAATATATATAATTTGGCATTAATTAGGCATTGGACAAAATGCTCGACTTGCATGGAATTGACTATGTTAAAGAAAGCTAATAGTGGAAATGGTTGGAAATTAACATTAATACAATTGAAAAGAGAAAAGAAAAGAACTTTGAAAAGTAGAAAGTGATATAGCCATCTAATTGTTAAAGACTGTTTTCCTTCAGAATTTTATGGAAAATCACTGGTCTTATAATTGTTATGAGATAAAAGACTAATAAAATAGCAAGAACCCCGGACATTTAAAAAAGGGGGGGAGAAACTGTACTAAGAGGATACTTGAATGCAATTTCCTAGGACTGTTGGGTGCTGATTGTGGTAAAGAGACAGAAGGATTAATAAGGGAAATAAAGACACAAGGAGACTTTTGGCAAAGATCACAACAAAAGGTTTTGAATTTTAATAACTCAACTGATTAACAAAAAAAATGGAAGAAATAAGCAAAGACTTTAAGTCGGAATTGCGAATTGTGAGAGGAATGATGAAAGAAAGAAGGGAATTATTGGACATACTGGCAAAAAAATAATAATGGTGATGCAGGCCATACAAAAACAAAGAAATTTCACAGAGGAGGAGTTAAAGGAAGAGGAAAGTGACTCAGATGAACATGGAGAACAAGAGATATTACCAAAAGACATTAAAGGAACTAAAATTATGACACTGGTGATAGAGTTAATAAAGAAAAGAGAAAACGCTCCCAGGATTAAACAACAGAAGAAGAAATTCTACAAGAAGAAACTTCAAAAAGAGAACAGGAAAGTAGGGGGAGAAGATGGATGACTGGCAGATGGAAATAAAAGGGAAAGATAGGGAAAATTTAGAAAGGGGAAAACTAGCTAAAAGCAAGAGAAATGACAAGGCCAAGAGATTTAGAGATAAGGGTTAGATATGATATAAAAGGGGGATGCCACATGGAATGTATTTAGGTTTTTTTTTATTAAGAATTTAGAATGGGGAGATTTGAAACTCAAAATGTATTGGATGGACAGCCATATAAATGTTTTAAATTAATAAATAGTAATGGGCTCTGCAAACATATTTCAGAGGCTGATTCTGAAAGTAAGTTCATAAAAATCACAACTGGTGAAAAAAGTAGAGTAATTTAATGTGTGAGTTGGAATGAACCTATAGGTCATCTAGTGCAATATTCTGCTGATGCAGGAATCATTTCAATCATTTTTGACAGATGGATAGGTACTCCCTGTTTTGACTGGCTGCCCCTTTTAAGAACAGTGATTTAGAGGTGACCTGTCCATTTTTTAAAATATTTTTTTATAAATAAGGTGGGAAATATACCTATATCTGAACCAGAAATGCCTGAAATGCCTCATTCTTCTAAGCAAAATTCTTATTGTCTTATTTCATGCCATATCTATCTTGCAGATCCAAGACCTTCTGGTTGGCATGTACCATACCCCTTTCTTATTACTACTTAAAAAGCAATCTTGGTACAAAGAGAGAGGCAAGCAGGCAGACAAGACACAAAGTAGAGAAGTTTAAAAAGTTAGTGGTACCTTGGGAGAAGGAATGTGACATAATTGAGAGGGATAAAATCCAGTTTAGATCAGTACTAGATTTCAAATGACACAGTTTAGGGTTAGTGTAAAGGAAATAAATAGCTTTTTACAAGCCTTATCAAAGAAGTGCTTCCCATAATTAATTATTAGTTTTTCTTAGCAGAGTTAAGAAAAACACCAAGGACTGTCTGTGAATTCCCAATATGGGTAGTCCTTCAGTTATGATTATTCATTTAATGACAGTCTGAAGTTGTGACAGCACAAAAAATGTAACATATATGACTGTCCTTTGCACTTACAACCATTGCAATACTCTCATGTCATGTGATCAAAATTTAGGCATTTTGCCACCAGCATGTACATGTATTTATGATGGCTGCAGCATTAATTAATGACAGAAGTTCTAGTCTCTTTTGGGATCATAAGTCAAGGACTACTTCATGAAACTGCACAGTTACATGCTGAAACAACAACAAAATTCTTTCAAGTTGACACATTCTGAGAAATATATTAGAAATCAACAATTTTGTGGTCTGGCCAAGATCAATGAAGAAAATTTCTGTAACCAATAAAGGTCTCATAACTCATAATTTTGAGAAAAAATAATTAAACTGCACATCACCTCGATGGACATGTACTTGAATGAAACAAGCAAGTAGCAGAGTACTGGATACAGACAGCCAAAGGGCCAGACACAGAAAGCACACTGAAGCCCCAAGGATGGGGTATGGAAAAAAAGGAAAAATAAAGTAATAGGAGGAAACTTGTTAAATTGAATAGCTGCTTGCTTAAAGAAAAATAAAAGAAGTTAGGAGAAAAAAGACAACTGGAAGAATGAAGAGATGCATTGGCCTATACTAGTAGAAATGCATTATGTGGGAATAGGGAAACAATAAAGCATGGAAAACAACCATATTAGGAATGCAGTGAGAAAATTCTTAAGTAATGGAGCCTGTTGTTTGCAATATCAATTTAAATGTCATCTATAGCCATGAGCTCCTTTTAGCTGGTATTGCCGCCATTCTGGCAATAGTTGAAAAGCAGGAACTGTAAAGTGAGGCCAATTTATTATTTAACATTATAAGATTTGTTGTTACTCCTTATTCTCTGCCCTCTTTAAATGTAACAAACTCAGCTTATCACCTGCTCTCCTCCTCCTCCTCTCTTTCTTCTCTTTGAACTTCCAAGGACCACTACTGGAGAGTATTTAGAATTATATGAGGAGGATGGAATAGCCCAGCTTCCAAATCTTCTTCAGGTCAGATTAATAACCTATTTATTCTCTACACCCACCACTTCTAAGGATACATAGCAATTTGCTCTTTCTTTTGCCTTTTGAAAGAGAAGAAATGTTTCCATCTCTTTGAACTGCCAGAATGTTCTTCTTTTAAAAATCATGTTCATTGCCTTTGTTTCTTTTCTCTAATATGAATTGTGAACACTTTGGCACTGTGTGGAGCTTTGTGGGGTACCGTACTTTGAATCAGTGATCAAAGCAATGCTCCCCTTCAAAGCAACAGATTGAAGCCATCTGATTATTTGCTCTGGAATTAAGGTGGACAAGAATGCTTTAGATCTAACAGCTCCTTATAACAGTAGTTATAAGTTTTCCTGGGCTTGCATAGTAATTATCTGGTCCCAAGAAAATGTTTGCCTTAGGTCAGGAGATCTTACAACATGTAACAACAGTGCAACCATGATAAATATAAGTAATAGTAAATTAAAAAAAACATGACTTGATGCTCTGTTGCCATCTCCTTTATATCTCTTTTACTCAAACACAGGTTGTTGTTTTTTGGAGGCCATGTATCTAGAGAAAAGAAGGACTGGGGTGACATGATAGCAGTATTTCAGTATTTGAAGGGCTGCCCCAAAGAAGAGGGGGTCAACTTATTGTCCTAAGCACTAGAAGGCAAGACAAAAATTGATGGATGAAAACTAATCAAGGAGATAAGCAACCTGGAATTCAGGAAAACTTCCTAACAGTGAGGACAATTAATCAGAGGAACTGCTTGCCTTCAGAAATTATAGGTGCTTCATCCCTGGAGGGTTTTTGGAAAAGATTGGACCGTCACCTATGTGAAATAGAATAGAGTCTCCTGCTTGGGCAGGGAATTGGACTAGAAGACCTCCAAGGTCTCACCCCTATTCTGATTCTGATTCTGATTCTGATACTATACAAGTACAGCCTCCTTCAAAGACTTACTGACAGATACATACAACAAAGGTGTCAACATCAACCTTGGCCTGCTTCAGTTCTGAATAGTGTACACTTTACGCTTGATTCTTAAAAGAGCTTCTGCACAGGTGCTGCTAACCAATCAAGTCGGACCACTTCAGTGTTTCATTTTGAGGTGCAGTACTGTAACTCACTTTCTCAGATTGAAGAACCACCTCAAAACTCTTTGCTGAAACAGCACTGTTCACACTTTGTACAGGCTTATTATTTCTGTTTCACTTTTCTGAATTTCTGATCCCAGTCAGAACTGTTAATTGACTGACCTGTTGTGGACTACAGAAACAGTCGGATCTGATAATAACAGATTATCAGAGTTGGAAGCGACCTTGTAGGTCATCTAGTCCAAACGCCCGCCCAAGCGGGAGACCCTGCACCATTTCAAATGAATGAAATGACAGTCCAATCTCTTCTTGAAAGTCTCAAGTGATGGTGCTCCCACAACGTCCGAGGGCAAACTGTTCCATTGGTTGATTGTTCTCACTGTCACAAAATGTATTTGTATTTCCAAGTTGAATCTCTCCTTGTTCAGTTTCCATCCATTATTCCTTGTCTGGCCTACAGGCGCCTTAGAAAATAGCTTGGCCCCCTTCCTCTTTGTGGCAGCCCCTCAAATATTAGAAGATTGCTATCATGTCTTCCCTAGTCCTTGTCTTCACCAGACTAGCCAAGCCCAGTTCTTGTAACTGTTCTTCATATCTTTTAGTCTCCAGTCCCCTAATCATCCTGGTTGCTCTTCTCTGTACTTTTTCTAGAGTCTCAACATCTTTTTTATAATGTGGTGACCAAAATTGGATGCAGTACTCTAGGTGGGGTCTTACTAAGGCTTTATATAGTGGTATTAGTACCACACTTGATCTTGATTGTATCCCTCTGTTAATACAATTTAGGATTGCATTAGCTTTTTTGGCTGCTGCTGCACACACTGCTGGCTCATATTTTGCTGGTTGTCTGCTAAGACTCCAAGATCCCTCTCACTGCTATTGAGCCTGGTTTCACTCAGTCTATATGTATACTTTTGGTTTTTCTTGCCTAAGTGTAGGACTTTACTTTTCTCTACATTGAATTTCATTTTTTTAAATACAGCCCAGTGTTCTAGTCTGTCAAGATCCATCTGGATCTTGAGCCTATCTGTTCTCACTTTCTCCTAACTGAAGGCAGCGTACTTTCCTTTGCAAAAAAAAAAACCCACTTAAAGACAAAGTTCACCAAAGTTGAGGAAAAGGATCAATACAGACAGCAACATGTGCTTCCCACTTCAGTTTTAGTTCTATTTTAAGCCAGCATCCTGAATTCTACTATTTCTTCTTTTTAGTTAACTTAAACAAGTCATTTCACAACCCCAAGATAAAGCATATGCCAGCAAATGCACTTTTTCTGCCCTGAATGATTTACAAGTTTAGAAAAAAAAATAGCAATCACAAATCAAGCCAAACAGAAAAATAAAGATCCAAACTGATCTCTTTCTCTGGCATAGTTGGGAAGCAGAAGGCCAAACAATTATTTAGCTGTATTAGAGCAAACTCATAATAACAGCCCACCCTGGGAGATGCTGCATTTTGAACAGCAGGGAATCTGGACCAGAATTAGAAGCAGCAGCACCAGGAAGAGGAAAACAGAACTAACACAATGAGCAGTCTCATGTTGCACAGTAGGAAAGGGTTCCATGCAGGTCATGGATTGATCCCTTTGCTATTTTGTTGTAATAGAGAAGGAAGATTGGAGCTGCAAATTTCAGAGGAGTTTGCTGAGGAAGCACAATTGTAGCCAACTCAAAAGAGCTGACTAATCCTCCATGCACATTTACAAACTTGTAAAATTGATTCATTGTCAGCATATAATATGGGGATGGCTAAAATTAACTGACCTTAGAGTAGATGCTACAAAATCAGTTTCCTAGTGCAAAGCTTCAGGAGCTTCTAATGTTCTTATAGATTTCCTCTGAGATTAGAACTTCCCATTCAGTTTTCCAGAAGACAAACCCTGCTTGTCAATCCCTCTATGTGGGCTTCCCATTGTACTTTCTCTTGAACGAGCTCCTCTGGAGGGAAGATGAGCTTAGTCTATGGAAATCTAAACATATTAGAATAAACTGCATCCCAGACATTTAATAGAAATGCAAACATCAAATAAATTTAGACAATGAGCAAGCTAAAATGTAATGTAGATATTTATTTTATTAACCAAATGTATATAGTTGCCCATCTCACAACAAGCAAAACATAGATTCCCCCCCCCCCCATTTATATTTTGGATTCTTCATCTCTATAAATTTTTAAAGAAGACATTGGACATGTAAGGTGTGTCAAATTTTTCAACTTTCAGTTTCCAAGCACTAGGGTTGCTCAAACATTGTGACTTGCCTTGGGAATTATAAAGATATTTTGTTACTTTTAATATAATTTAGATGTGCTTTGTAAGTAACTACATAAATACCATAACTTTTTAACATTTTGTTTCTTTCCTAAGCCACCACATCTCCAAAATGGATTCTGTTGATGATCCTTGTCTTTTCCAACTGCATAACTCTATGATTCTGTGATTTAATGTATGTACAGCTGTTTCCCAAATGACAATTGACTTCCCAAGAACTTTATAAGTCCGCGCCCACAGGGAGGGCCTCCTCAGGATCGATTACTGTCGTTTGTCGACCACCTCGAGGGGAGCCTTCTCTGTGGCTGCTCCCACCCTTTGGAATGAATTGCCCCGCGAACTGAGAACCGCCACGGACCTCCCTGCCTTTCGCCGTGCCCTCAAATCACATCTTTTTGTTTTAGCCGGTGCCCCTTAGCTTCCTTTTTAGTTTTTAACTTATGTGGGGGTTTTTAGTGGTACTGTTGGGCTCGTTAGCTCTTTTAATTGTAGCCCTTCTTATATATTTCTTTTAATTGCTCTTAACTTTTGTATTGTATTTTTTAATGGGCTGTTCACCGCCCCGAGTCCTTCGGGAGAGGGGCGGTATACAAATTAAAAATTTATTATTTATTATTATTATTATTAATTGGACGTGGCCTATGCATCCTATTCTTGACATAGCTTGCCTTCTTATTGCTGTTCAATCCAGAATGCCATTTGTGGGAAGTATTTGCAAACAAAGTTCTTCCTCTGTAAAACTTGGTGCCCTTCCAGTTAAACAATGGGTAGAAGGTGCTTGGTTTATCGATGACTGTAATTATAGTTCAATTGGGTCATTTCTTTGGTTCTTATAGTAAAGCAGCAATAGCAAAGCAGCAGTTAACACAAATGTATTATGCAATGCCATTGAATCCCATGAGGCCCATGCATGGAGGGCAGCCACTCCAAGGAATTCTCATTTCCAAATTGCCATTCATTGACTTCCTCCATATGTGGAGACCCTCCACATACCTTCTTAGTCAGCACATTCTCGGTGGACAGATTCGATATGTACTGGGCAATGCTGAAGAAGCTCAGATTCCAAGCCAATCCAGGGTGGAGACACTGAGTAACGTCTGTTGTCTTCTGCACATGGATGATGCCCCCTCGGTCTTGTGAGATCTGCCCTCCAGCAGCTGCTCTGCCCCTTGGGGGTTGCTGCTCCTGTGTGCAGGAGAAAGTGTGAGGAGGACCCCAGGGGTAGAGGAGGGGCAGCCTTGGCTGAGGCTCTGGAGGGGCATGCCAGGTCATTCGTCTTGTCTGTTTATACTGAACTTTGTCTTTTCTGTTCTGGGTACTCTTGGTCTCCCCTGGGCTTCCTGCAGCTGGAGGTCTGAGGATTGGAGGCAAATGCAGACAGACAGACAGAGGCTTCCGCCCAGGCCCATGGAAGTACAGCTTCCAAGGGAGTTTCTCCCCACTTCTCCTTTCCATGATACTCACAAGTCTTGGATAAGCTGTCCTTGCCGTCAGGTGGCAGGGCTTTTATGTCCCACCATTCAGACCTGCCAAGAAGTAGGCGAGCTGGCAGCGGTGCCAGTCGTACTGCCAAAAAATCCACCCTTAGACTCTAGGAAGCTTAGAAGAGACTGGTGATAGTTCTGCCTTGCTGTGACACCTGACATGCTGTCTGGAGAGAATGGAACGCATTCAGAAATGCAGGCAGCTTCTTCCTTCATTCTGCCACACACACACACACACACACCCGAGTTGGTCCAGAGAGGCTTCACTGCTGTGGGTGGGGCTGTTCCAGGGGCTGCCCTGCAGTCAGCTGAATGACACTGGGGAGAGGAGGTGTCAATCCTGGTCAAGAGACCGAGAAGTCAGTAGGGATGCCAGGGAAGTCAGGGTTTTGTCTCCCACGTATAACCTGTCAAAAGAGCACCTGGGTCGGGAAAGAGGCCTGCGAGGCTGCTGGTGCCGCCTCCTCCTCCTCCGCCAGTGTGGATCCTTATAGACTCCTCTCGGGTAGGCAAATCCTCCAGGGATGGAATTGCCCGTCCCACTTTACTCCCTTTAATCTGAGAGGCGGCCATGGTGGAGATTTTTGCCCACCTCCCCTTACTGAAGTGTCTAGGCTGCCCCTGCCTCCGGTGCTGAGCTACTCTGTACAGTTTCCAAGAGGGAGAGGGGGTCCCGCACAGCTGCAGGAGCTCTAGCAAGCGAGTGAGTGTGGTCAGATACCGCCAAGTGTTTGTCTGGCGTGTATATTCACGATGGTGGAAAAACAGAAGTTTCCTGCCTTGATTTATTTATTTATTATTTATTTTATTATTCCAATTTATATACCGCCCCTCTCCCGAAGGACTCGGGGCGGTGTACAGCAATAAAAAACCATAAATACAAAATTTAAAAACAAAATTAAGAGAAAATATTAGAGAACGCTGCCTATGTACAGGTAAAACCCCCGATAAAACCCCATAATAAATTAAAACTTAGGAAGACTATAATTTACAAATTGAAAAATTAAAAAGCAATGGAAGGGCTAAGGGAGTTAATTGGGAGTTAATTGGGACATCCTCTCTTTGATTTGAAATTGCTTGTGGCCTGGGCTGAGTTGCTGGTGGTTGTCCCCTGACTGGCCTTGGCTTGTTCCTGTCTCCCCTCCCTGCCGTTACTCCCCCAGCACGGAGGGTTTGTGGCTGAATTGGGGTTGTTCAGGAGCAAGTGAACTGCATTATCACAGTCCAACAATACGACCCTGAACCGCTATCCAGAAACCCATGGTGAGAGGCCATGGGTCAACCGCCCGGTCCCCTTTATTCAACTCTGGGGCTGTCCTGGACTTTGCTGCAGCAGAACGGCTGGTGGCTGCTGCTTGACGGAGGACCTGACTTGGACTGCTTCTGCTGGGAGAGAGAGTGGGAAAGAGACCCTGCTGACCACCACAGGCAAGGTCACGGCCCCCAACAGCTTTTAAAACATCTTATGGTTATCTGGTGCAACAAATGTATATAGTCAATCTAAATATTGAATAGGGTTGTAAACAATAAAACTCAGATGTTTTAAAAAAGAAAGCCTCTAGAACAGAAGAGCGAGGCCTAATTAGACTTTAATGTCCACAAACGAATGAAGAGGGAGGGAGTTGGAGTAAGGGAGTCTCCCTGGACTGGTAGAGCGAAATGTGTGGAGTAAAAGGCTTTCTTGAAAGGGGTTGGAGGGTTGGGGGCGCATGGGAATCCCCAGATTGGCTGCCTGCCTCTGGAGGCGTCTCCAAGCCCCATCCAAGTGGATGTGGTCAGTCCCCAGTCGATGTGTAATTCAGTGGCCAGAAAGCCACCCCTCCTACCTGGCCTGTCCCCTGCCCTTGGCCGGCCCTATAGCCCAGGAGGCTCCTCTGGGACCCTCGGGCTGTGAGGTGGGTCTGAGACCCGGGTGAGGGGGGGAAGCAAGGCGTTCTCCCTCCATTGCAAAAGAAGCTCAGCTGGGCCTTGGCTTCCCCTTTGTGGCAGATGGATGAGTCACAGAATAAAGAATGGCAGGAAAGGAGAAGTTCTCCCTTGAAAATGGTGATGAAGCCCAGAATGGAGTCAAAGGCCGGGCTCAGCCCTGAGGGGAGGAGGGGCGGCAGGGCTTCAGGAAGCAAGCCCCCTGGGGTCTTCCGTCTGTGGGGGTGGGGGTGGTGTGTGTGTGTGTGCGCGCGCATGCGCACATGTGTGTGTGTGTGTGTGTGTGTGTGCGTGTCTCTGGGGAGGCAGAGATCCGGGGAGGACCCCAGTTCAGCTGAACCTTCCAGGGTGGGGCTGAGGGATCTCCTGCCGGGAAGATAAATAAGAGAGCCACCCAGGAGGGGGAGCATTGCGGAAGGGCTGGAAAAGGGGGAAGCGGCCCCCGGCGGAGGCAGAGGGTGACCCGGGCATCTCCTCTTGATCCAGGCCTTCTGGAGGGAGAGCCCCCCCCCCTTTGCCCTGCTCATGCCTAGTGTCACCCTGGGCTCTCAGCCCTCAGAGGCAGAGCCTGTGAGGCTGTTTTCTTTTCTTCCAGCTGGTGAAGCTCTGCATTGCCATGATTGATACTGGGAAGGCCTTTTGTCTGGCAAACAAGCAGTTCATCCACGGCCTCCGGGATCTGGCCCATTACTCGAGCAAGGATGACCTGGTGGAGGTAAGGCCCAGGTGCTGAGCCCAGGTGGGGGAAAAGCTGAGCTCCAGGGGGGTCAGGTGAGGTAGGCCAGCCTCTCCTTGGCTCCCGGGGTTGGCATGGCTGCTTCTTCCCCCCTCAGTGGCACGGGGCTCCTCTGACCACCTGGCGAGACCCTGGTGTCCTGGTCCCAAGTACAGCTGTCACCCTGGATGCTGGGGGGGGGGGGGGTCCCGGGGGTGCTGCGCTTCCAGAAGGAAATGCTGCGCCTGTTCAGTTGGGTGCTGCTTTCCACCCCTCCTTTTCCCCCTTCCAGGGCAGCTTGACAAAGTTCTCCGACAGCCTCCAGGAGATGATCAATTACCACACGGTATGTTTTGGAAGCAGCTTCATTGAGGCAGAGCCTCTTCGTGGGTCTTGAAACACAACTGATAAGTGAGGGGTTGGCTGTAACCATGTCTGGATGCCCTTCGTGGACCCTTCTATGCCTTTGGCTCCTGAACTCCCATGGCAAGCGGGCAACTCAGTTATTCCAGCAGACTTCCTGAAACGCTGCTCTTAGCACGGGGCTCCTGCTGCTGTGGTCTCCCGCCTGGAATACTGCCTGCCCCTCCCTCCGAAACGCATGGGACCCGGTGGGGGGGAGGCACCCAGGCTTTTGAGATGCCTCCTTCATTAGGTGGGCTTGTAGGAAAGGACTACGCCTTTATTTTTGCCCTGCATGCCAGCCCCGGTCTCCTGAAGGAGCAAGCAGTCTTGATGTAGACAGGAGCAAGAGCCCAAGCAGGCCACACTTGGTGGCAGGGAGGCGGGGCGGGGGAGGTGGCTCTTAAATCTGGGCCTAAGAAAACTGGCTTGGAATCCCACCTGAGTTTCCATTACTGGGAAACGTCCTTCTGCCGCCCTCCAAGTGGAGCCAACATGGAGGA